>CM019148.1:64063047-64083608 GCA_009733165.1 Naja naja
TAATGGCAAAAGATGGATTTGCTTTATTTCCAAAGGAACCTTGCAGAAAGTAATGGCAAGAAAACAGAGGGTTATATTTAGAAAAAGCTCATCTTAGAATGCAGGGTGCAGGAGACCTAATGAAGAAGAAGACCACATTTTTCAAAAATCTGCACTGGCAGTTGCACAGAAATAATAATAAATTATAAATTCAGAAAGGAGATGAAATAGCACCTCTAACAATCTTGTGGGGAGTGTGCAAAAGCAACCAGCAAAAGGATAAACTTTCTCACCAACTGCAGTAAGGACAAGTTAATTCATATCTCAAATGCAGGTTGTATGAATTTAAAAAAGGATTACCATAGTTAATCCAGAGCAGTTAGTTTCACACTTCAATAGAGGTAAGGAGATGAACCTGACACTTGTTTAAGAACTCTTCAGTGGGGTGGAGGGAGAAATACTCATTAATTTTTATTCTTAGGATGGAAATAAAAGGAACCTTAATGTTCAAGCATTTATGAACCATGAAACAACTGAGAATATTAAGAAGAGGAAGTGTTCATGAAAAGAATGGAAGAGAAGACATGTTGCAGTAGGGCATAATTCAAGTAGTTAACTTTAATAAAGATAAAAATACTATGACAAATCCTTAGTCCTAGAAAAGCATTTCTAGGATGAAATCAGGTCCATGTAATGATGTGGGAAGGGCAGTGGGGAGTGTGAAATGGTTGTTTTCTGGTTCAAGTACAGAATTTTGTAACATGCTCCCAGCTCAATGCAGAGATGTTATGTGTATGGGTTTGAATGTCATTGGTTAAGTTTGAACTGTTCTTGTAAAATGTCAGAAATGATTGGTTTAAAAGTGCGGAAACCCTGCACTCTGATTGGCTGGCAACCGGCTGCTGGCTATAAGTAGCAGCGCAGCCCAGCCAAATCGGTCTCTTATGAGCTGTAGTCACTAATAAACTCTTCACTGAAGCACTCGCGTCTGACTCTTCATGCAAATCTAACACTGGCAACGAAGGTGGGATCCTTCCTGAAGAGGACGGCTGAGAGAGATGGCTGTGCTGAACACCCCAGCCCCGTTCGATCCGGCGGCAGAAGACTGGGACTCGTATGCAGATCGTTTCCAAATGTATTTGGAGGAAACGATCTCGCCGACATTTCGACAAGCGGAAGAGGGTGGTCTTTCTCACCCACTGCGATCGGCCGTTTTCAAGATGGCGAAGGCATTGGCGGGAGCTGCAGATGTGGTAATGGACTGGCCGATTTAGAAAAGTTATTAGAGCCCATTACAGCCACAAGTATCGTGCCTCATTAAGAGACCACGAGAATTCTACCCGGGATCAGGGGAAAGCAAAACGTTAATGACTTGGTTAAGGGACATTGGGGGTGCATGTGAGTTTATCAACTTAAGAAGAGGCCATGCGCGATCGATTTGTTCTAGGCCTAAAGACAGGTTTGCACAGCAAATTATTAATGAAAACTAAGATCACTCTTAAGGTAGAAGAAGCTTCTTCAGAGGAAGCTACTACCAAGTCCTCAGCAGCAGCCATGAAGAAAATTAACAAGGCCGCAAGGCCATCCTGATGTGGAAAATCCACAACAACCCATTGCGAGCAAATAGATTCTGATTCAGACTGTAGTGAGGTGGAGGAAGGAATTTATAGACTCAGAATGGAGAAGAAAAGAAAGACCTTGGAAGAAAGGCAAGACTTTTATTGCAGAGGTTGTGGGGCCACTGAATGCAAGTTTTTGATACCATCTGCCTCCGTTGTGAAAAAAAAGAGGTCACCTAGCAAGAGTCTGCAAATCATCAGAACTCCACCAAGCAGAAAGAAGTTTCCTGACAAAGAATTCAAGCATAACAACTTCAGTGAGAAAATGGGGTGCAACACAGAAGCAAATGGGAAGAATGAAACTCATCAAACAGTCACTATTGGTCATTCTTCACCCTTAAGAAGCAGAAAAGTACATGTGAAGGTACTAATTGAAGGAAGGCCTTGCCAAATGGAAGTGGACTCAGGCTCCTATTTATCTATGGTGTCATGGGACACTATTCACAGCTACTTCCCAACATTCAGAAGAAGCATTTCCAGAAGCAAGCACTGACTCTTAAAGACTACCAAGGGAACAAGATTCCAGTAGTTGGAACAAGAGAATTCAACGTGAAGTTCAAAGGCCACACCAAACGTTTGCCCCTGACCATCGTGGACAAGGCCCAAGCTTGCTGGGACTTGAGTGGTTCAATCCACTAGGCATCGAGGTGACTGGCATCAATCACGTGAGCAACACTGAATGGGAGGAGGCCTTGAAGTCTGAGTTTCCAGAGGTCTTCAGCGATGGATTGGGCAAGTATATGGGGACCCCTATCACTTTCAACCTAGATCCCAAGGTGCCCCAATTCGTTTAAAGCCCAGAAGGGTCCCATTTGCCTTAAAGGAAAAAATTGATGCACAATTAGATAAACTAATAGCTCAAGGAGTTTTAGAGCCCACTGACCACTCCAGATGGGAGACACCCATAGTCACACCAGTCAAGACTGATGGGTCAGTAAGAATCTGTGGAGACTATAAGGGGACATTGAACCATGCACTTCAACAGAGCATATCCAGTTCCAGTGGTGCATCATTTATTACATTCACTTGGCAGGGGTACAGTCTTTGCCAAATTGGATCTGGCCCAGGCATATCAACAACTAACAGTTGATGATGCCACTGCAGAGGCCCAAACCATTGTGACTCATAGAGGTGCCTTCAAATGTAAAGGTTACAGTTTGGAGTAAGCGTGGCACCAGGCATCTTCCAAAGCCTTATGGAAAGGATGCTCCAAGGACTGCCAGGGTAGTGCCTTACTTTGATGATGTGTTAATCTCTGCTGAAAATGACACTCAATTACAAGAGAGACTCAGAGAAGTCCTTACCAGATTCAAAAGCGGGGTTAAAAGTCAAGGAAGAAAAATGCACTCTTAGAACTGACAAGGTTGAGTTCTTGGGCTATATGATTGACAAGCATGGCATCCACCCTACAGATGCCAAGGTTCAAGCAATCAAAAGCCCCTAGACCAAAATGCAAAACAGATTTGCAAGCCTTCCTTGGACTTATTAACTTTTATCACATGTTCCTACCTCAGAAGGCAACCATTGCAGAACCATTACACAGATTACTTGACAAAAGTCTGTTTGGGTCTGGGGCAGGAAGGAACAATCAGCATTTAACAGTATTAAAAGACTAATCACGTCTGATGCTGTACTCATACAGTTCTCTGAGAATTTACCTGTTGTACTGACTTGTGATGCATCCCCTTTGGAGTGGGGGGTTTGAGCCACAGGCTTCCCAGCGGGAGGAAGCCCCTATTGCATTTTACTCTCGCACCTTGACCAAAGCAGAGAGGAATTACAGCCAATTGGACAAGGAAGCATTGGCAATTGTTGCAGCTATCAAGAAATTTCATGAGTATTTATATGGGAGAACATTTACCATTGTCACAGATCACAAACCTTTGTTAGGCATTGTGGCAGGAGACAAACCTACACCCACTATCCTGTCACCAAGAATGCTGAGGTGGACTGAATTTCTTGCTGCTTATTCATACAAACTTATCCACAAGCCTGGCAAGGACATTGGACATGCTGATGCCTTGAGTCGTTGCCCACTTCCTTGTCACAAGGAGGACTTTGAACCTGAGGCACACACCTTTTTCCTAGAAACTGTTGCCAAGCTTCCAGTACAGCTGCTGAAATTGCCAGAGAGACTGCCAAAGACACTTTATTGGCTCCTATTATAGGCTGGATTAAGAAAGGTTGGCCTCTTCAAGATCTACCTCACCTTGCCCAACCTTTTAAGTCCAGGCAAACTGAATTATCTGTATTAAGAGGATGTATTTTGTGGGGTAACAGGGTGGTTATTCCTGCAAAACTGCAAAGAGAGGTTTTGGAAATGTTACATGAGGGTCATCCTGGTATTGTAAGGATGAAGGGATTGGCCAGGAGTTATGTATGGTGGCCAGGTATTGACAAAATGGTTGAAAACTGGGTTGCATCTTGTCCCAACTGTCAGGTAGTCAGGCCTGCCCCACCTCTGCCCCAAACAGGAATGGGAATGTCCTAGGGGCCCATGGTCTAGGATTCACATTGATTTTGCTGGCCCTACCAGAGGGCACACCTTCCTTATTATAGTAGATGCATATTCCAAATGGCTAGAGGTAATCCCTATGGCATCCACCACAACTGATGCTGTCATCAAGCAGCTTAAAAAGCTTTTGTAACCCACGGGTTACCTGATGTTCTTGTCTCTGACAATGGCCCTCAATTTACATCCAACCTTTTGAATCCTATCTAGCACAACAGGGTATCAGACATGCCCTGACAGCCCCTGGGCACCCTTGCTAACGGCCGGGCTGAGCATGGTACGTTTTACCAAGGAAAAGCTTCAGCAATTGGGTCCTGGGGACATCACTGAGAAAGTTGAAAAACTTCTTAGTGTTCAGCACATCACTCCTAACCCATCAACTAACTTATCCCCAGCAGAGTTGTTGATGGGTAGGAAAAAATCCCTTGACGCCTTCATCCCACTTAGCACCCAGCACCACTAGATTCCACTAGCAAAGTTGCACGTTCAGTGTGGGTGATTCTGTTTATGCTAAGAACCTTATGGGTGAACCTTCATGGATTCCTGCTGAAATAACTCAAATCACAGGCCCTCGTTCTTACAGGGTACAAACAGAGGATGGAGTCCTCTGGAGCAGGCACATTGATCAGCTTAGATCCAGGTTACCTCAGGAACATGCAATTGTTCCTCTCTAGTTCCCATACCTAATGCCTTTTCTAGGGGAGGGAGGAACATGAGGATAATCAGCAAACAAGAATCAACCCCATGTGTAACGAGCCATTACGACAGGAACCATCCCAAAACCTGTCACAATGCCAAAATCCATCCTTACAAGTGGAAGATTGCACATCACTACCTGACTTGGGTGCTGACATTGGGCTGGAGATGGGTTGGGAGGAGAGACCAGATTCTAACAATCAAACAGGGTCTTCTTTCACAGGAAGTCCAACTAGGAAATGTCAACAGACACATTTCC
This sequence comes from Naja naja, assembly GCA_009733165.1. Taxonomy (NCBI): domain Eukaryota; kingdom Metazoa; phylum Chordata; class Lepidosauria; order Squamata; family Elapidae; genus Naja; species Naja naja. The sequence continues at coordinate 64,068,113 of CM019148.1, forward strand.
CTCTCACTGGGTGAGAACGTTAAAACTTCTGAACCACGAAGGTCTCAGCGTAAGAGCCCCACCTATTTAAAAGAATACATTAGATAGGTTGGGGTTTGAGTATGGACTGAACCTAGTGGGGAGGGGTGTTATGTATGCAGGTTTGAATGTCATTGGTTAAGTTTGAACTGTTCTTGTAAAATGTCAGAAATGATTGGTTTAAAAGTGCGGAAAACCCTGCACTCTGATTGGCTGGCAACTGTGGCTGCTGGCTATAAGTAGCAGCACAGCCCAGCCAAATCGGGTCTGTTATGAGCTGTAGTCACTAATAAACTCTTCACTGAAGCACTCCGCGTCTGACTCTTCATGCAAATCTAACAGATGCATTCCATCATCTGAACTTGGAGATGAGGCCAGTCTTCAATCCTCAATGCCATTTTCCATGAGCAAATTGTTACAGTTGCTTCATTGTAGACAGAAACAAGTGACCACTTTGTTTTGTAGTTTACCTTCAAGAAGGTCCTTTGTTCAAAGTTTCAACGCTTCAAAACTCTGCATGTTCATACTGTGTTGTGCACTGAACGAATAATTTGTAGAGTGAAATGGTGAAAGAAATTAACTATGTTTGGGAGAACCAAGTTTAGGTCTCTCTTTGGATGTGATAATTCAAGCCAGCCACACACACTTCTCGCCATGGGTTGTTCTTCTGAAGACAAAGTGTAAGCCATCTTTCTAGAAAAAAGGGCCAATAAATCTAACAAACAAATAAACAAAAACACTAATATGAGCAAGTCATATTCTGAATTGCCACAATGCTGCAGGAAATGCTAATGAATTATACATATCTGCTGTATGTGCTTATATGTCTGTCTGTGTATATCACACACCAATACTGGCTCCCACACAAAGACTGGTCTTGTTTTAGCTTATTAGCTACATCTCAGTCATTATATCAAGTTCTAGTAAGTGTTAATCCTATGGTGCCTGACAGCATTCCAAAGGTAGAGATCAGAGATTGGAATGTATGGGAAATCTGACATCAATTTAGTACAAACATTCACTTGTTATGACTGAGAGGAGAAGGAGAAGATTCAAAGTGTGATAGAATGAGAGGAAGCCTTAGAGGCAGAAGAAGTGTTGAGCTGTCTTTCACACCTATTTATTTTTTTTAGAAACCAGCTGGAGTGGGAGAGAGCAACACAAACATCTCTCTACCTCCACTACATCTGCTATGGTAGCCTGTCAAAATCAAGCTCCTGGACTCCTTGGTGACTTCAACACTAGAGCGCCAAATGATAAGATCAATTGCCTTGCCAAAATCTTGTATAATCTACAGGAACAGAACAATTAAAAATTACCTGTGTGGGCAACATTCTGTTGACTGTTGATTCCTCCACTGTGCATTCTAAACTATAACTTTATTTTAGTTTTAATCCATCATTTTTTTTAAAATATCCCTTTAAGGTTATTTATGTTAACTATGCAATCTAACTGTGAAGATCTAAAATGCCCAAATGGGCCTGAACACATAATCCATACTAAAATTGCCAAGAATGATGTGTGATTATGTGTGAGTGAGAATTGCCAACAGTCACTACCTGTCAGATTGGTACGAAAACATGGTTGGCTGAATATACCTACTTTAGGTCTCCAGTGCAAGTCTAAACTATTTTTGGCCCATTCTGATAAATACTGAGACATCAGAAAGGAAAACATGTCAGCCATAGGGATATAATTAAGATAGATAACTGGGAACAAAATTAGAGCTGAATCTGGCAATTGTGTTGTGACCATGTAAGTGAAAAAAGTAGGTTGGAAAAAGTGAAGCAAAGAAAAAGGGTTAGTCCAGCAGTCCCCAACCTTTTTGGCTCCAGAGACCAGTTTCATGGAAAACAATTTTTCCACAGATGGGGGGATGGGCACATGCACAGTTTACAGTAGGGCTTATGTTCCTATGATAATCTAATGCCTGATGATCTGAGATGGGCCTGAGGTGATGATGCTAGCACTGGGGAGCAGCTGCAAATACAGATGAAACTTTATTCACTCACCCAATACTAACTTTTGCAGTCCCATTCCATTCTCTCTGCTTGCATTGCCCTACGTTCAGTGTTCCTACAATGAATCTCTCACAGTTTTACTATTAACATCCACCCATGTTAGAAACACAAATTTACCCACTAATGAAACACTACAAAAGTAGTTGGCATTATTCTGTATATAACTTTATATAGATTCCATCCATGCAGTGATTTTCAGCTGTGCAAATCTATATTAAAAAAACAATATTGATGCATGCATACCATATGTGTATTATGAATAAAGTCAATTTACTAGTGTTTGGAAAGCCAGTTTGTTGTAATGGTTAAAGCATCAGGCTACAAATTGGAAAACCATGACTTCTATCTTGCTTAGGCACAAAGCCAAGCTAATTATTTTCTCCCAGCCCTAGGAACGAGAAAATGGGAAACCACTTCTGAAACTCCTTGGCAGGAAAACTGCAGGGACTTATCCAGGTAATCTCTGAGAATTGGACAAGAGTGAATGGAAGAAAAAAAACCCAGTGTTTTATCATTGTATAATGGATGTGTACATTGAAAAAACACTCCATTAAAATACAATGTTATTAATGAGATTTTTAAGGAAAAGAATGTAGTTTCATTTCAACGTGATCCCTAAGATTCTTTGAATACTGTGTATGAAATTACTGTCAACTTTTAGTATTAGAAAAGCAGATTTTTTTCCCATGACAATCTGTCCTACCTGCCTTTAGGTGCACCCATCATCATTGTAAGTCCTTTTACCTTACTTCTGATCATCTTCTTCTGCTCTTTCTTTCTATCTTTCCCAGCATTATAGCTTTTTATAGAGAGCTGCAGAGAGAAGAGGGAATGTGATGACCCAGGGTGGTATACAAAATAAACACAGTCACAAAAAAACAGGTGAAGCCCCTTTTACTCCTTCACTTTGCTTCCAAGCTCCAAATATCCTGGACTGGAGACAAAAAACTCCCACGGAAGCAGTTACAAGAAGGAGGAAATGCCATTTAAATTATAAAGAGTAAAAAACAACACAAACCAGGCAAGATAAGGGCTTGAAGACATCCACAGATATCAGAACACACACTGGGAAGGATGCCAAATTCAGAGAGGAACAATAAACTAGAGATATTTCCATGCTTTGTTTCCAGCACTTGCCCCTACGCGTGTCCATCCTCTTATCCAATTGTCACAGCTGCAGCCCATGAAAAGGATCAAGGCCCTCTCCTCCCCAGTAGACCACATCTCTTCCTTATCCTCTCCTCCCTGCATGCCCTAGGATGGAGAGGGGATGGGCCTGGGTCCTCCTCTGACTGCCCAGCCGGCCTCTGCCCTTCCCCAGCCTCCTCCACAACCTCCAGAGCCACACTTCCACTCCCCATTGGCTGTTCTTCCTCTCCCTCAGAGTCAGTCTCCACCAGGGGCATGACAGGGAATGATCTCCAGAAACAAGAGGAGGAATCTCCTCCAGGAACTAGTCAGATAAAAGGGGTTGAAGCAAGATCATGTAAAGTGTTAGTACCTCTTTATAATGCCTTGGTAAGACTCATTATTATTATTATTATTAATTGGATTTCTAACCCCATCTCCCGAAGGACTGGGTATACAATCATAAAACCATACAAATATACAATTAAAAAAATATTAAATAAGAAACCCAATTAAAAGCTAAAAATAATAAAACCATTGTTAAAAACCCTCCCCACCCTCAGCCCAGGTCAGCACGTTGGAACAACCAGGTTTTGAGGCCTCGATGGAAGGAGTGGAGGTCAGGGGCCACCCAAAGCTCCAGGGGGAGCTGGTTCCATAGGGTGGGTGCTCCCACAGAAGGCCTACCCCTAGGGGTCACCAGCCGACATTGTCTGGCTGACAGAACTCCAAGGAGGCCCACTCTGTGAGATCGTACAGGACAATGGGAAACGGTTGCTGGCAGCAGGGTCTCCCGTAAATATCCCGGTCCTAAGCCATTAGGACTACTACATCCAGTTTCTGGTCACCACAATATAAAAAAAATATTGAGGCTCTAGAAAGAGTGCAGAAAAGAGCAACAAAGATGATTAGGGGGTCTGGAGGCTAAAACATATAAATAATAGTTACTGGAATTGGGCATGTCTAGTTTAATGAAAAGAAGAACTAGGGGTGATATGATAGCCATATTCCAATATTTGAAGGGCTCCCACAAAGAAGAGGGAGTCAACCTATTCTCCAAACCACATGAAGGCAGGACAAAAAGCAATGGATGGAAACTAATCAAGGGGAGAACCAATCTAGATCAAAAGAGAAATTTCCTGACAGTTAAAGCAATTAATCAGTGGAATAACTGGCCTCTGGAAATTGTGAGTGCTCCAACACTGGAGGTTTTTAAGAGGACAACCATTTGTCTGAAATAGTGTAGGGTTTCTATTTGAGCAGGTGGTTGGACTAGAAGACTTCCAAGGTCCCTTCCAACTCTGTTATTCTGTTGAAAGAAATCAAAGTCCATGGCAGGAATGTAACCTATGCAAATGTCTAAGACAAACCCTCCCTATTTCACCTGAAGATAAAGGGAGGGAGATTTGCAATATTATTTTACTATAAATTTGCAATAAAAGTAGTATTGAACTTGGAGCACTGATAAGACTGCCTAATTCTAGGTATCCTAGAATTAGGCAATCTCAAACCACTTTCATACCATTGCCAAGAAAGTTAAATGGGTATGTTGACATGGTCATCAGCAGATGAATTTTTTTGAGGCCATCTGTAGCTTAAAGTTTTAAATTAAAATCTAGATGTCCCTATTTACACATCCAATACTATTATTATATATTCAAAGAAAAGTGAATAATAATCAGTTTCTTGACTGTTCTTTCTCGTTCATCCATGTGATGTTCAGCTGTTTTCCTTGATTATTTTCTTTTAGATAGAATAGGTAGAATTTATTTTCTTTTAGGTAGTATATCTGTTTGTAACTCTAGTTCTCAGATATCTTGTTTAGATAAGAAAAACTGGCACGCAGCACTTTAATTTAATCCAATCACATGGTAGCTTCCTTTTAACATTATTTTAATCATCTGGTATTACCTCTGATACAGAATTCCCACAGAAGAGAGGATTTAGAGAAGATGCTTAATCTACCTTCATAAATTCTCTTTACTATGTATATAAAGCATTATTTTACCAATACTCAGGGAAGAAACTTTTAGTTTTGAATTAGGGAACAAACACCATCATATTTACATTCCTTGTCTGGTAATGTTGGAAATTATGCAATGGCTTTTGGAACCAAGAGGGAAATACAGTCAACCAATAAATAAGGTTCTGTGCACAGTGACCACATTTGTCACGTTAGTTGAAGATTTTCTTTTTCCTTATTTCAGCAACAAAATTATGGCACCCTTAATTTTTGTATGCTCAGAAGTTCTAAGAGCAGTATTTATCAGCTTGAGAGCTTCCAGATGTGTAGACTTCAGCTTTTAGCACCAATAGCAACACCCATGTTGGCTGGGAAATTCTATTAACTGAAATCCACACATCTGGAAACAGCCAAACAGCCATTGTAATTCAGGCATTGAATGACATATTTAACTGGATATTTTATAACAGTGGTTCTTAAATGATAGTACATGTGCTGCAAAGGGGACTTAAGTTCAAATAATATTAATATTAATATATATTAAAAGTAATCTGTGTAAGACAGAACAAATCAATAAAACTTTAATTTTTTAAGCTGGACTGCAAATAATAAATAGAATAACAATAAGGCCCTTTGAAGGAAGGGGTCTTTTTTATTTCTAGCATGGTGTGGTTCAGATTCTTGTACAGAATAATTAGTGAACAAGATATAAGAGGCTAATGGTCATCATTTTAGGCCTTTGAAATAACTTGTGGTGGTGTCACTATGACATCAAAGGCAAAGAGGCTAGGTTGGTGTGTCTTGGGTATAGGCAATATTGGGGTGTATTGACTTGGAATATGGGAATTAGAAGGAGACTACCCACAAGGTCAGCTGTAGGTTTAGAGTTAGTTAGTCTTTGCTGGTGATGTGCTAATTAGCTATTTGTCAATCAGTGACATAATGCAACAGCAACAGAGGAAGGGAATGTTAAAAAAATCCACTCCAGGGGTCAAATATTCTTGATTCACCACTGAGTGGTTTGATAGAAGGAAACACACTAATTGATTAAAAAGATGGATGTCTAGCTGCTATTCAAGACCTGCTGTTAGGCATAGCATGAAAAATGTCTTTCTTATGAAAAATGTAACTTACAAATCTATGTTCCACTCATATGATAACCTGAAGATGACATTTACTTGAATTGGGCTTTTTTTTTAAACAAATTTTATTCAATTTTTAACAATTTTTAAAACAGCTCTTTTCAGTAGACAGCATGTTCCCGGGTCATCACTTTTACATGCAAATATGACAGTAGATCTATATTCATTTTAAACATTTGACTTCACTTCTATTCCATTTTAGCAGACAAAGGGTCAAAGAAATTAATCCTAATCTCAAATCTTAATCTCAATCTGTATAACCCCCAGTTCATTTCGAGTTAATTGCAAATATATATATATATTTTAAAAACTTCATTTATAAATCTTACAAATAACAATATATTTGCCCATCATTATTAAAGATAAAGTTCATCCATATCTATCCTTTAATTATCTTCACATTGTTAATACTCTTTTATCATTTACAGAATTCTTTTGTCCGTCAGATTTGCCCTTTCATCACATATTCTCTCCATAATTCTAAATCCACAAATTTTAACACTAAAAAATGAGAAAAAAAACCTAGACTTGCCCCCCTTTTACTACTTTGAAAGTGACACCTCAGTGGTTAATATAGTAGCATAATCATAATCATTCCTTTAAACGAAAGATAGAGGAAAAAGAAAAGGAGAAAAGAAAAGCTCCTTACAATATATCTCTAATCGATCGGTTCTGCAATACATATCCCCTAAGATTTATTTATGGTTCCAAGATAATAATAAAATAACTAATCTTGGTTATTGACAAATCTCATTTTTAGGCATTTTCTAAAATCATTTCAATTAATTCAATTTATCTAATCAACATTTACCTTTCTTTTGTAAATAAGAAATAAAAATGTGACCTTTACCAGTAAAATTGTCAGTAACCCCTATTGTTTTACACTTTTATAATTACAATATATTCTTATTATTTCTTCATGCAGAACCCCCTTTTTAATACATTAGCCATTATCTCTATGCAAACAAGTTTTTCTTCATTATAATTCCCGTGTCTCTCTATCTTTTGTTCTTGTTTCTTGTTCCTTCTCCTCTCTTTTATCCGCTATCCCCTTCTCTATCCAGTTTGAATCCCTCTCTCTTTACCTTTCTGCTCTCTATCCTTCTGGACCTTTCTAACATGCCTAATTTCATAAATGTTCCTTTTTAATTACCTTCTTAGTTTCATTTTTGACCATCCCTTTCCCTTTTATTTGTATTAATCTTTGTGTTAGTTGTCTTCTTAAAATGGCTTTAAACGCTGGCTCCCTTCTCCTCCCGTTTATCCTGCTCTCCCCCTTCTCTATCCAGTTTGAATCCTCTCTCTCTTTACCTTTCTGTTCCCTTTCCTTCTGAACCTTTCTAACATGCTTAATTTCATAAATGTTCCCTTTTTAGATACTTTCTTAGGTTCCGTTTTTTTAGCCACCCTTCCTTTCCCTTTTATTTGTATTAATCTTTGTATTAATTGTCTTTTAAGATGGCTTTCTCTTGTGCTGGCTCCTCCTTTCCAAGGCTCCTTCTTCTTCTTTATTCAGCATTTGAATGCCCATGTTTTTCTGCAACAAGGTTAGTTCAGTCACTTCCTGTAGCAGTTCTTTCATACTTTTAAACTCCATTTTTAATTCTTTGGATGGCCACCAAATTTTTTTTTCCTTATTTCTTCTTCTTTAAATTTCTATCCTAACCCAGGTCAGAGTCTATATCAATATCACCCAATTAGTCAGAGTCCGTCTTTGTGTATTCAAGCTTTCACTTTCTATGAGTCTTGCGTCTCTTTAAATGTAACAACTCCAATCCACAAAGGAACAAGATAGTTTCTTTCTTCTTTAGCTTCCAATTTTTCTCCACAAAGTGGCACTTTCTGCACAGAGTCTTAACCCTTTCCTTTTATTTTGATATTCAAAGTTTTCCGAGCCCCAAACTTAAGTTCTTACGCTGGCTTCTTCCTTTCCCAGTTTGAAGCCCTTATAGCTGTCAAAAATATTTTACTTATTTTTTCCTTCACTTGAGACTCGCTTCTGTTTCTTTTTAAAAACTCATCTTTATCTTAATCCGGGTGCCTTGATCTTACCATCCGATACTCCCAGTTCCTCTGCTGTCGACTTCTCTCTTTCCTCCTGCACCAATCTTAATCCCGTTGAGATCTCTCGAGGTGGCATTTTGACCACCACTTCTTGACGTCTTCGGAGGGAAAGACCAGACCCAAAGGGGAGATGCGGCTCCCTCACTGGCTGGCAGATTTCCTTTCTCCGCCGCCTCTCAGGCAGCTTCAGCCCCGAACCTTGCAGGATCAGGGCTCTCTGACGAAGAGCCAGGCTATGTCGGGATCTATCACAAACCGTTCTTAAGAAGGCTCAACCCGAAGTTTTCACTTGAATTGGGCTTTGTGGAAAAGGAAGCATTTTCTTCTTTCTATTCACTGTTTTCCCCAATATTGAAAGGCAAACATCTGTCTCACATAACTAAGAAACTATGTTAACTCTTGGGGCTAAACTGAATCTTTTGTTAAGCTTGTCATCAAGGAGCAAATTGTCTCCTTTACTGGGGAAATGGCAGAGGGCAATTATTTATCCCTGGCTGGCTGCCATTCTAATATTCCAAGATGTTTGTGAGCCACATGTTGTGATTCTTTCTTTTCCTCTGCTTGGAAAATTTTGAGCTTCCTGATGATGTTGAATACTTATGGAGATAATTTTCAGATGGTCTTCCTTAGGGTGCTTCATATACATAAAACACTAACACTAAAGATGATCTCAACTCCTACCTCTGGTTTATTTCCTATAGGTGCCTCTATGGGTTTCTATAAAGCTCTTCAAATGTTACAAATGCTTTCAGGAAGAATTGCTCTTAGGATCCCCATGAAGGCCATTGCCTGTTATGCATCTAGCAGAACAGAGATGCAATAAATGATTGAAAACTGGCCGAGGGAGAAACTGCTTTGCCTGGTAGATATGAACAAGTTTACTGAATCTGTGTTTTTGAAGCTTGCATTGTCTCTGCCAACTGGCTGGTGTGATGCCAGGGTGGGGAGTGGGAGAAGCAGTTTGTAATCTCTAGACATTTCAATTTCTGGAGAGGAAAGTTCCCTTCAGGTGTTCTCTGGCAGGAGGGTATGATTTCCCTGTATCTAATAAGAAGCACCAAATCATCAGAAAATGCTTTGAAAGTAATGTTGACCTCAAGATTAAAAGCAGGGTATAGCAATTACAACATAGCAATCATAACCTTATTTATGCTGCCCAGAATCATAGGGAGTCAGATAGCATACAGATTAAACAAACCAATACATTTCTTTCTCTTGATTTATTTAAGTGTCCACTCCAAGAGATTTGACAACTTACATCTAATACGATGCTGAAACAATTAAAAATGCAGATAAATGAAAACAGTCTGCATTAATAACCTATCTGCTATAAAAGCTTGTAATGTATATTTTGATAATCTTATTACATTTTAAACTGAAGTAATGTCTCTTCTTTGTATTCTGAATGCTTGTGCTTTGTCAATTTGGGACTTCAGGCATTATGATTTGTAGTATGCGGACAGAATACCAACAAGGAAGTTGAAATATATGATCTACCTAACCAAGGTGAAAATACCACTAATCTTTTAAGGACCAGTTCTTGTACCTTGGGGAGGAATCCCAAGATATGGTGGCAGAGTGACTTTTTTAAAATCACATATTCAGAAATAAACAGGATTGTTATGTTTGTATGCTCAAGTGAAAAAAAAATTGAGAATTCAAATGCAGTACCTGTTATTGCCGTTATTTAGCTTCTCTGAAGTCCACAGTTGCCTCTGCCTTGCCAGTCTGCTTTTCTCTTGCAAAGTAATCTAATGCTATTCTTTTCTTTCTCTTTAAGGATGATTCCAGCTACAAATAAAGCCTTTGTGGTGAACAACCTGGTTTCTGGAACAAGCTATGATCTTTGTGTTCTGGCCCTATGGGATGACACTGCCACAACGCTCACTGCTACCAATATTGTAGGCTGTGCCCAGTTCTACACCAAAGAGGACTACCCCCAGTGCCAGTCCATGCACAGCCAGTTTCTGGGTGGGACCATGATTTTAATCATTGGAGGCATCATTGTGGCTACTTTGCTGGTATTTATCATCATACTGATGGTGCGGTACAAGGTTTGCAACAACAATCCTGGCAAGATGGCCAATGTTAGCAACGTCTATTCTCAAACCAATGGATCTCAACCTGTCCAGAATGGAGTCCTGCCACAAGTGAATCCCAAAGTTGTGGTAAGGAATGAACTAATGGAGTTTAACTGTGAGTCGGCACACAGCAGCATCTCTTCTTCCTCCAGTTCTGTGAACAGCCATGACTGTGATGGCTATAGCCTCCAAAGTGAGCAGGGCACATTGTCCAGTAAATGGAGGCCCCCGTCAAGATCAAAGCATCACAATATTGATCGGCTCATGGGAGCTTTTGCCTCTCTGGACCTGAAGTGTCAGAAAAAGGAGGAAACAATAGACTCAAGAACTTCCATAGTGGTCCGTCACTCAGACAAGGAGCCACTTTTGGGTCAGCAGGAATCCAAATTTCGTAGCCTCCTCATGTTGCCACTGGAGGGTAAAACTAAACGTAGCCATTCTTTTGACATGGGGGACTTTTCCACTTCTCAGTGTTGCAACTACCCCAAAAAGATCACAAATATTTGGACAAAACGTAGTTTGTCAGTGAATGGTATGCTTTTACAGTACAATGACAGTGACCTGACAGAATCAAAGGGAACTTATGGGAGCTCGGAGTGGGTCATGGAAAGCACAGTGTAAATAGAAGTTGCCCTCCATTCCATTCTTAGTCCTAACAAACATAACCAAGTCCATGAGTTCAAAAGGCCATAAATGTGAAAGAAGGAAAACAAACACACACACACACACACACACACACACACATTCAGCCACATATTGGTCAATAAATATTAACATAAAGAATTCAAGCGGAGTAAAAGAAGTTATGAGGTTTATAGGATGTGTGCATGTGTGTAAGGAGATGGTGATATGCCCTCAACATATTATTTATATCTGTGTGAATGTTTCAAGGAATTCACCAGAAACATTCAGTGCTATCCTAATTTCCCAGTGAACTGTGTAACAAAATTGAAAGAGGATTAATGCTGTTTATTGTGTCTATTCAACTCTTAGGATAATTGTGTTTGTCTTCATTTTCTCATTGTCTGAGATGAACATTTCAGTGGACACAAAACTAACAGTAGAATAACCTCAGCTGCTACTACATAGCCAATATATCTGGAAAAAGAAACCCTGAACACACAAATCAACATTAAGACTAAAAATAACATTTTGAAATGATCTTGCCACTGTTTGCCTGAAGAGTCTCTCCTCCCCAAAAAATCCAACGGTCCACATTCACTGCCTTTCTTTCCCTTGTTATAACTTTTTTTAAAAAATTCCATAGCATTTTCCCAGAAAAAAACTAATCATTGATTATTAATAATTGAAATGTTATCATTGTTCTCAATCTGTTTTACTCATCAACAGATTGCCATAGGTTATTAAGAATATAAGGGAATTTAGTGTCAGGGTAGAAGAGAGAAATTCATTTTTTATAATGGGAGTGGGGGGGAAAGAAAGGAGAAAAATGTTCCTATTTCTGACCAGGAATCCAAAAATCACTATTTAATCAAAACAAACAAGAAAAATCCGACTTATAAACATTAGAAAAGGGAGGGAGATCCATACCTTCATATCAAATACCACTAATTGGCATATCATCATGTCAGTCAGGGCATGAAACCTCCAGCATCACATGAAACTCCAAGTTTGATTATGAGAATATTCCTCATGAGCTCCGGAAAATGCATTGTAGACTAGGAGGGGCCCAGATTCAAGAGTGCTATATAGTCTCTTTGTCCCCATCATGGTCTCAAGCTTGTCTTTCTTGTTGAAACCCTTGTCCATTTGAGGCTACCCATTATGCCTTTTTAAGTGATAATCAAACACATTAATGGATCTGGAAGAGCTGTGAATGCACACATTTTGCCCTCCCAAAGCACTACTCCATGGTAGAAGTGAAAAGTTGGTCTCTAGAGCCACAGCCTATAATTCAGAATTGTTTTCTGTATTTATTTGCTCCCAAAGATTCATCCATTGGGGAGCTCTTTCTGAAATTGCACACTATTTGTTTTTTTCAAAGGGTCTGTGCTGAAAAGAATTGTAAAAGGGCAAAGAAAACACTCATATACAATCTCTGTTTTTGTTTTTAAGAAAAAGCTCAGCTCAGAGATATATTGTGACATGGCTATGTATTTGATCCTGTTATCCGTCATGTTTCCTATTTGAAGTTTTAGAAAATGGCATCCCTGTGATCAAAATATTTTCTTTTCCCTTCCTCTTTTGCTACAAAATGTACAGTAAAACAACTTATTGGGAAAAACAAACCTTTCTTTTATTCATTATTTCAATGGTCTGTTCTGAATGCTAGAATGAATTTTTGTTTTCTTAGAAAAAAGAAATGATTCTTCAATTTGTATGTTCTTCCAAGGGAGTTCATTCCAGATAATAGCAGCAGACACTTTCTATCAATTAAATACTTCCAGCTGTAAATAACACCAGCAACACAAAAGTAAGGGTTTTTTTTCTAGTAAGAGAGGTGTGCATGTTATCACACTTTCTTTGATACTGCCAATATCTACGTATTCTATAACACATATTCTCTATGTACAATTTGTTTTGTCAGTATCTTCAGTCCTATTGTTCACCAGCTTCTAATTGAAATAACTCAGGTTGAGTTACAGAACTGTATAAATTGAGTAAATTATGAAAATCAACTAGAAAATAGGTTATGGTGCTTACTAAGCAGGGAAAATGATTACTAAGGAATCTTAGGATATGTAGTGGTGGAGTGGTTAGAATGCAGCATTGGAGGCTAGCTCACTGCTCACTGCCAGGGGTTCAATTCTCACCAGCTCAAGATTGCCCCATCCTTCCAAAGTCAGTAAAATGAGGACCCAGATTGTTGGGGGCAATATGCTGACTCTATAAACAACTTGGAGAGGGCTGTAAAGCACTATGAAATGGTATATAAATTAAAGTGCTACTGCTTTGACATGTTTTAAGAGAAATACTGGTGCAGCATTGAACATAAGAAAGTCTCAGAAGAATTTCAGCAAGGCAAACTCATAATATTTTAAATACAAACAGCTTCCATTGTCTGCTGCCAATTCAAGGTGCCAATTCCCAGAAGCTCCAACTTACATAACTAAAGCTGGCTTAGAATGCAGAGAACAATCATTTCAACACAGCAGGATCCAAGGTTGGAAAGTCCAATCTAGATCATGTTAATTAGCAATAACTATTACATGAAGTCAATATACTAGTCAATATTCCTCAAGGCTCAGGCTAGCATAGCTTGGTTGTTAAAATGCAGGCAAGCACTAGATGACAGTGAAGAGGCACCTAAGGTAATTTCATTTGGGGTTTTGTAGCTCAGGCTTATATGTCCCTCATCAAAGTAACCATCCATATAGGTCAGTGGTTCCCAAACTTGGCACTTAGGGATTGGATTCAACTCCCAGAATTCTCCAGCCAGCATAGCTAGCTGGGGAATTCTGGGAGTTGAAGTCCACAAGTCTTAAAGTTGCCAAGTTTGGAGACCCTAATATAGGTAATCCTTGACTTATGACAACAGTTGGGACCAAAATCTCTAAGGCTGAACAAGGCCTTAGGTGGAGTCACACCTGATTTTATGACGTTTTTGCCACAGTTGTTGAGTTGTTGAATTACTGCAGTTTTCAGTGAGTCACATAGTTGTTAAACAAATCTAGATTCCCCCCATTGACTTTATTTGTTGGAAGCCAGCTGGGAAGGTCGCAAATTGCAATCATACAACACCAGAATACTGTGATTGTTATAAATACATGTTGGTGGCCAAGTATTCAAATATAAATGTGAGGACTGGTCATGTCACATTTTTCACTGCTGTTGTAACTTTAAAGGTTACTAATGAATGATTGTACAGTACTTTAATGAGTAGCCTTCTTAAAGTAGTGGCACGTTTTTCCCCAATCAATCAGAATAGAGCTGGAAGGGACCTTGAAGGCCTTCTAGTCCAACCTCCAGCTCAAGCAGGAGACCCTATACCAATGACTGTACAGTCTCTTCTTAAACACCCCCAATGATGAAGCATCTACAGCTTCTCATGGTTAGCTGTTCCACTGGTTAATTGTCCTCACTGCTGGGAAGTTTCTCCTTAGTTCCAGGTTGCTTCTTTCCTTGATTGGTTTCCATCCATTGTTTCTTGTCCTTCCTCTGGCGTTTGGAGAATAATTTGACCTCTTCTTTGTGGTAATCTCTTTCAAAGGTCTCTCAACCAACTTTCAAGGTCTTCTGAAAAAAGTCTTATTTAATTAATGAGAGAGAGAGAGATTCTGGACTTGCCCAAGGATTGAAGGACTTCTTCCACATCCTCTTTAAAGAGATGCAGCACTATTCATATAGTCCAGAATACTTGAACAATGAACAATTAATGCAAATATCTAATGACCCAGATGGTATAAAAGGAAAATTGCCTTACACAGAAGTTAATATAAAATTGTGAGGGGGGGGGCTTAAAAAGACTGCATCAGAATCCCTGTCTGGGAAAGCAACATTATTAGAAAAATGATAAGTACAAATGTTCATGCATGAATCTTTAAAATCTATTTTCCTTTTGTTCCACCACTGCATTTAATCAACTTATCCATCTTTTCAACTGTGCAACCAGTCATAATGCCAGACAACTAGAAATTGCCCAAAAGAATATGTGGTTTTTATCTTGGAATCAGATGTCCATGTTTGATTCAATAGCTTTCATTCTTGTTTTCCTGGATATAATTTGGAATTCATCTGAAATGGAGAAAACTGTTCAGCTAGAATATTAGGAGGAAATATATAACCCTCAAGATGACATCTTATGTCAGTTCCAGTGATCCCTCCTGCTACAGCAGATGAAAATTGGAATTCAGTAGAAATTGGGAAATATTCCTGTATCATGAATACTCATCATATAACAAAAATAGCATTCAAGTCCAAGCATTGTTTCCTCTCCTCTCCTTTCCTCCCTCCCTCCTCTCAAAGATCTATTTGTCCACACTCCCACACCATAATATGGACACTATAATTCTTATGTCAGATTAAGCAAATTAAGTATTTTATTTATTCATTTGTTTGTTTAATTTTATGGCCACCCACTCATCAGGCAATTGTGGGTAGCTAGCAAGAGTTAAAAAA
>CM019148.1:64084608-64162038 GCA_009733165.1 Naja naja
AAGATAAGGGCTTGAAGACATCCACAGATATCAGAACACACACTGGGAAGGATGCCAAATTCAGAGAGGAACAATAAAATAGAGATATTTCCATGCTTTGTTTCCAGCACTTGCCCCTACGCGTGTCCATCCTCTTATCCAATTGTCACAGCTGCAGCCCATGAAAAGGATCAAGGCCCTCTCCTCCCCAGTAGACCACATCTCTTCCTTATCCTCTCTCCCTGCATGCCCTAGGATGGAGAGGGGGAGGGCCTGGGTCCTCCTCTGACTGCCCAGCCGGCCTCTGCCCTTCCCCAGCCTCCCCCACAACCTCCAGAGCCACACTTCCACTCCCCATTGGCTGTTCTTCCTCTCCCTCAGAGTCAGTCTCCACCAGGGGCATGACAGGGAATGATCTCCAGAAACAAGAGGAGAATCTCCTCCAGGAACTAGTCAGATAAAGGGGTTGAAGCAAGATCATGTAAAGTGTAGTACCTCTTTATAATGCCTTGGTAAGACTCATTATTATTATTATTATTAATTGGATTTCTAACCCGCCCCATCTCCCGAAGGACTCGGGGTGGCGTACAATCATAAAACCATACAAATATACAATTAAAAAAATATTAAATAAGAAACCCAATTAAAAGCTAAAAATAATAAAACCATTGTCTAAAACTCCCTCCCCACCCTCAGCCCAGGTCAGCACATTGGAACAACCAGGTTTTGAGGCCCCGGTGGAAGGAGCGGAGGTCAGGGGCCACCCAAAGCTCCAGGGGAGCTGGTTCCATAGGGTGGTGCTCCACACAGAAGGCCTACCCCTAGGGGTCACCAGCCGACATTGTCTGGCTGACAGAACCCCAAGGAGGCCCACTCTGTGAGAGCGTACAGGACAATGGGAACAGTTGCTGGCAGCAGGGTCTCCTAATAAATATCGGTCCTAAGCCATTAGGACTACTACATCAGTTTCTGGTCACCACAAATAAAAAAAATATTGAGGCTCTAGAAAGAGTGCAGAAAAGAGCAAACAAAGATGATTAGGGGGTCTGGAGGCTAAAACTTATAAATAATAGTTACTGGAATTGGGCATGTCTAGCTTTAATGAAAAGAAGAACTAGGGGTGATATGATAGCCATATTCCAATATTTGAAGGGCTCCCACAAAGAGAGGGAGTCAACCTATTCTCCAAACCACATGAAGGCAGGACAAAAAGCAATGGATGGAAACTAATCAAGGGGAGAACCAATCTAGATCAAGAGAAATTTCCTGACAGTTAAAGCAATTAATCAGTGGAATAACTGGCCTCTGGAAATTGTGAGTGCTCCAACACTGGAGGTTTTTTAAGAGGACAACCATTTGTCTGAAATAGTGTAGGTTTCTATTTGGAGCAGGTGGTTGGACTAGAAGACTTCCAAGGTCCCTTCCAACTCTGTTATTCTGTTGAAAGAAATCAAAGTCCACGGCAGGAATGTAACCTATGCAAATGTCTAAGACAAACCTCCTATTTCACCTGAAGATAAAGGGAGGGAGATAGATTTGCATATTATTTTACTATAAATTTGCAATAAAAGTAGTATTGAACTTGGAGCACTGATAAAACTGCCTAATTCTAGGTATCCTAGAATTAGGCAATCTCAAACCACTTTCATACCATTGCCAAGAAAGTTAAATGGGTATGTTGACATGGTCATCAGCAGATGAATTTTTTTGAGGCCATCTGTGGCTTAAAGTTTTAAATTAAAATCTAGATGTCCCTATTTACACATCCAATACTATTATTATATATTCAAAGAAAAGTGAATAATAATCGGTTTCTTGACTGTTCTTTCTCGTTCATCCATGTGATGTTCAGCTGTTTTCCTTGATTATTTTCTTTTAGATAGAATAGGTAGAATTTATTTTCTTTTAGGTAGTATATCTGTTTGTAACTCTAGTTCTCAGATATCTTGTTTAGATAAGAAAAACTGGCATGCAGCAGTTTAATTTAATCCAATCACATGGTAGCTTCCTTTTAACATTATTTTAATCATCTGGTATTACCTCTGATACAGAATTCCCACAGAAGAGAGGATCTAGAGAATATGCTTAATCTACCTTCATAAATTCTCTTTACTATATATATAAAGCATTATTTTACCAATTCTCAGGGAAGAAGCTTTTAGTTTTGAATTAGGGAACAAACACCATCATATTTACATTCCTTGTCTGGTAATGTTGGAAATTATGCAATGGCTTTTGGAACCAAGAGGGAAATACAGTCAACCAATAAATAAGGTTCTGTGCACAGTGACCACATTTGTCACGTTAGTTGAAGATTTTCTTTTTCCTTATCTCAGCAACAAAATTATGGCACCCTTAATTTTTGTATGCTCAGAAGTTCTAAGAGCAGTATTTATCAGCTTGAGAGCTTCCAGATGTGTAGACTTCAGCTTTTAGCACCAATAGAAACACCCATGTTGGCTGGGAAATTCTATTAACTGAAATCCACACATCTGGAAACAGCCAAACAGCCATTGTAATTCAGGCATTGAATGACATATTTAACTGGATATTTTATAACAGTGGTTCTTAAATGATAGTACATGTGCTGCAAAGGGGACTTAAGTTCAAATAATATTAATATTAATATATATTAAAAGTAATCTGTGTAAGACAGAACAAATCAATAAAACGTTAATTCTTTAAGCTGGACTGCAAATAATAAATAGAATAACAATAAGGCCCTTTGAAGGAAGGGGTCTTTTTTATTTCTAGTATGGTGTGGTTCAGATTCTTGCACAGAATAATTAGTGAACAAGATATAAGAGGCTAAGGGTCATCATTTTAGGCCTTTTAAATAACTTGTGGTGGTGTCACTATGACATCAAAGGCAAAGAGGCTAGGTTGGTGTGTCTTGGGTATAGGCAATATTGGGGTGTATTGACTTGGAATATGGGAATTAGAAGGAGACTACCCACAAGGTCAGCTGTAGGTTTAGAGTTAGTTAGTCTTTGCTGGTGATGTGCTAATTAGCTATTTGTCAATCAGTGACATAATGCAACAGCAACAGAGGAAGGGAATGTTAAAAAAAATCCACTCCAGGGGTCAAATATTCTTGATTCACCACTGAGTGGTTTGATAGAAGGAAACACACTAATTGATTAAAAAGATGGATGTCTAGCTGCTATTCAAGACCTGCTGTTAGCATAGCATGAAAAATGTCTTTCTTATGAAAAATGTAACTTACAAATCTATGTTCCACTCATATGATAACCTGAAGATGACATTTACTTGAATTGGGCTTTTTTTTTTAAACAAATTTTATTCAATTTTTAACAATTTTTTAAAACAGCTCTTTTCAGTAGACAGCATGTTCCCGGGTCATCACTTTTACATGCAAATATGACAGTAGATCTATATTCATTTTAAACATTTGACTTCACTTCTATTCCATTTTAGCAGACAAAGGGTCAAAGAAATTAATCCTAATCTCAAATCTTAATCTCAATCTGTATAACCCCCCAGTTCATTTCGAGTTAATTGCAAATATATATATATTTTAAAAACTTCATTTATAAATCTTACAAATAACAATATATTTGCCCATCGTATTAAAGATAAAGTTCATCCATATCTATCCTTTAATTATCTTCACATTGTTAATACTCTTTTATCATTTACAGAATTCTTTTGTCCGTCAGATTTGCCCTTTCATCACATATTCTCTCCATAATTCTAAATCCGTACAAATTTTAACACTAAAAATGAGAAAAAAAACCTAGACTTGCCCCCTTTTACTACTTTGAAAGTGACACCTCAGTGGTTAATATAGTAGCATAATCATAATCATTCCTTTAAACGAAAGATAGAGGAAAAAAGAAAAGGAGAAAAGAAAAAGCTCCCTACAATATATCTCTAATCGATCGGGTTCTGCAATACATATCCCCTAAGATTTATTTATGGTTCCAAGATAATAATAAAATAACTAATCTTGGTTATTGACAAATCTCATTTTTAGGCATTTTCTAAAATCATTTCAATTAATTCAATTTATCTAATCATCATTTACCTTTCTTTTGTAAATAAGAAATAAAAATGTGACCTTTACCAGTAAAAATTGTCAGTAACCCTATTGTTTTACACTTTTATAATTACAATATATTCTTATTACCATTTCTTCATGCAGAACCCCTTTTAATACATTAGCCATTATCTCTATGCAAACAAGTTTCTTTCTTCATTATGTAATTCCGTGTCTCTCTATCTTTTGTTCTTGTTTCTTGTTCCTTCTCCTCTCTTTTATCCGCTATCCCCTTCTCTATCCAGTTTGAATCCCCTCTCTCTCTTTACCTTTCTGCTCTCTATCCTTCTGGACCTTTCTAACATGCCTAATTTCATAAATGTTCCCCTTTTAATTACCTTCTTAAGTTTCATTTTTGACCATCCTCCCTTCCCTTTTATTTGTATTAATCTTTGTGTTAGTTGTCTTCTTAAAATGGTTGAGCTTGTGCGGCCCCTTCTCCTCCCGTTTATCCTGCTTCCCCCTTCTCTATCCAGTTTGAATCCCTCTCTCTCTTTACCTTTCTGTTCCTTTCCTTCTGAACCTTTCTAACATGCTTAATTTCATAAATGTTCCCCTTTTTAGATACTTTCTTAGGTTCCGTTTTTTAGCCACCCTTCCTTTCCTTTTATTTGTATTAATCTTTGTATTAATTGTTTTTTAAGATGGCTTTCTCTTGTGCTGGCTCCTCCCTTTCCAAGGCTCCTTCTTCTTCTTTATTCAGCATTTGAATGCCCATGTTTTCTGCAACAAGCAAGTTAGTTCAGTCACTTCCTGTAGCAGTTCTTTCATACTTTTAAACTCCATTTTTAATTCTTTGGATGGCCACCAGAATTTTTATTTTCCTTATTTCTTCTTCTTTAAATTTTCTATGATCCTAACCCAGGTCCAGAGTCTATATCAATATCACCAATTAGTCCGGTAGTCCGTCTTTGTGTATTCAAGCTTTCACTTTCTATGAGTCTTGCGTCTCTTTAAAATGTAACAACTCCAATCCACAAAGGAACAAGATAGTTTCTTTCTTCTTTAGCTTCCAATTTTTCTCCACAAAGTGGCACTTTCTGCACAGAGTCTTAACCCTTTCCTTTTATTTTGATATTCAAAGTTTTCCGAGCCCCAAACTTAAGTTCTTACGCTGGCTTCTTCCTTTCCCAGTTTGAAGCCCCTTATAGCTGTCAAAAATATTTTACTTATTTTTTCCTTCACTTGAGACTGCCCTTCTGTTTTTTTTTAAAAACTCATCTTTATCTTAATCCGGGGTGCCTTGATCTTACCATCCGATACTCCCAGTTCCTCTGCTGTCGACTTCTCTCTTTCCTCCTGCACCAATCTTAATCCCGTTGAGACCTTCTCTTCGAGGTGGCCATTTTTGACCACCACTTCTTGACGTCTTCGGAGGGAAAAGACCAGACCCAAAAGGGGAGATGCGGCTCCCCTCACTCTGGCTGGCAGATTTCCCTTTCTCCGCCGCCCCTACGAGGCAGCTTCAGCCCCGAACCTTGCAGGATCAGGGCTCTCTGACGCAAGAGCCAGGCTGCGGTCGTGGACGATCACAAACCGCCGCCCGTTCTTAAGAAGGCTCAACCCGGAAGTTTTCACTTGAATTGGGCTTTGTGGAAAAGGAAGCATTTTCTTCTTTCTATTCACTGTTTTCCCCCCAATATTGAAAGGCAAACATCTGTCTCACATAACTAAGAAACTATGTTAACTCTTGGGGCTAAACTGAATCTTTTGTTAAGCTTGTCATCAAGGAGCAAATTGTCTCCTTTACTGGGGGAAATGGCAGAGGGCAATTATTTATCCCTGGCTGGCTGCCATATTCTAATATTCCAAGATGTTTGTGAGCCACATGTTGTGATTCTTTCTTTTCCTCTGCTTGGAAAATTTTGAGCTTCCTGATGATGTTGAATACTTATGGAGATAATTTTCAGATGGTCTTCCTTAGGGTGCTTCATATACATAAAACACTAACACTAAAGATGATCTCAACTCCTACCTCTGGTTTATTTCCTATAGGTGCCTCTATGGGTTTCTATAAAGCTCTTCAAATGTTACAAATGCTTTCAGGAAGAATTGCTCTTAGGATCCCCATGAAGGCCATTGCCTGTTATGCATCTAGCAGAACAGAGATGCAATAAATGATTGAAAACTGGCCAGAGGGGAGAAACTGCTTTGCCTGGTAGATATGAACAAGTTTACTGAATCTGTGTTTTTGAAGCTTGCATTGTCTCTGCCAACTGGCTGGTGTGATGCCAGGTTGGGGAGTGGGAGAAGCAGTTTGTAATCTCTAGACATTTCAATTTCTGGAGAGGAAAGTTCCCTTCAGGTGTTCTCTGGCAGGAGGGTATGATTTCCCTGTATCTAATAAGAAGCACCAAATCATCAGAAAATGCTTTGAAAGTAATGTTGACCTCAAGATTAAAAGCAGGGTATAGCAATTACAACATAGCAATCATAACCTTATTTATGCTGCCCAGAATCATAGGGAGTCAGATAGCATACAGATTAAACAAACCAATACATTTCTTTCTCTTGATTTAAGTGTCCACTCCAAGAGATTTGACAACTTACATCTAATACGATGCTGAAACAATTAAAAATGCAGATAAATGAAAACAGTCTGCATTAATAACCTATCTGCTATAAAAGCTTGTAATGTATATTTTGATAATCTTATTACATTTTAAACTGAAGTAATGTCTCTTCTTTGTATTCTGAATGCTTGTGCTTTGTCAATTTGGGACTTCAGGCATTATGATTTGTAGTATGCAGACTGAATACCAACAAGGAAGTTGAAATATATGATCTACCTAACCAAGGTGAAAATACCACTAATCTTTTAAGGACCAGTTCTTGTACCTTGGGAGGAATCCCAAGATATGGTGGCAGAGTGACTTTTTTAAAATCACATATTCAGAAATAAACAGGATTGTTATGTTTGTATGCTCAAGTGAAAAAAAATTGAGAATTCAAATGCAGTACCTGTTATTGCCGTTATTTAGCTTCTCTGAAGTCCACAGTTGCCTCTGCCTTGCCAGTCTGCTTTTCTCTTGCAAAGTAATCTAATGCTATTCTTTTCTTTCTCTTTAAGGATGATTCCAGCTATAAATAAAGCCTTTGTGGTGAACAACCTGGTTTCTGGAACAAGCTATGATCTTTGTGTTCTGGCCCTATGGGATGACACTGCCACAACGCTCACTGCTACCAATATTGTAGGCTGTGCCCAGTTCTACACCAAAGAGGACTACCCCCAGTGCCAGTCCATGCACAGCCAGTTTCTGGGTGGGACCATGATTTTAATCATTGGAGGCATCATTGTGGCTACTTTGCTGGTATTTATCATCATACTGATGGTGCGGTACAAGGTTTGCAACAACAATCCTGGCAAGATGGCCAATGTTAGCAACGTCTATTCTCAAACCAATGGATCTCAACCTGTCCAGAATGGAGTCCTGCCACAAGTGAATCCCAAAGTTGTGGTAAGGAATGAACTAATGGAGTTTAACTGTGAGTCGGCACACAGCAGCATCTCTTCTTCCTCCAGTTCTGTGAACAGCCATGACTGTGATGGCTATAGCCTCCAAAGTGAGCAGGGCACATTGTCCAGTAAATGGAGGCCCCCGTCAAGATCAAAGCATCACAATATTGATCGGCTCATGGGAGCTTTTGCCTCTCTGGACCTGAAGTGTCAGAAAAAGGAGGAAACAATAGACTCAAGAACTTCCATAGTGGTCCGTCACTCAGACAAGGAGCCACTTTTGGGTCAGCAGGAATCCAAATTTCGTAGCCTCCTCATGTTGCCACTGGAGGGTAAAACTAAACGTAGCCATTCTTTTGACATGGGGACTTTTCCACTTCTCAGTGTTGCAACTACCCCAAAAAGATCACAAATATTTGGACAAAACGTAGTTTGTCAGTGAATGGTATGCTTTTACAGTACAATGACAGTGACCTGACAGAATCAAAGGGAACTTATGGGAGCTCGGAGTGGGTCATGGAAAGCACAGTGTAAATAGAAGTTGCCCTCCATTCCATTCTTAGTCCTAACAAACATAACCAAGTCCATGAGTTCAAAAGGCCATAAATGTGAAAGAAGGAAAACAAACACACACACACACACACACACACACACACACATTCAGCCACATATTGGTCAATAAATATTAACATAAAGAATTCAAGCGGAGTAAAAGAAGTTATGAGGTTTATAGGATGTGTGCATGTGTGTAAGGAGATGGTGATATGCCCTCAACATATTATTTATATCTGTGTGAATGTTTCAAGGAATTCACCGGAAACATTCAGTGCTATCCTAATTTCCCAGTGAACTGTGTAACAAAATTGAAAGAGGATTAATGCTGTTTATTGTGTCTATTCAACTCTTAGGATAATTGTGTTTGTCTTCATTTTCTCATTGTCTGAGATGAACATTTCAGTGGACACAAAACTAACAGTATAATAACCTCAGCTGCTACTACATAGCCAATATATCTGGAAAAAGAAACCCTGAACACACAAATCAACATTAAGACTAAAAGTAACATTTTGAAAAGATCTTGCCACTGTTTGCCTGAAGAGTCTCTCCTCCCCAAAAAATCCAACAGTCCACATTCACTGCCTTTCTTTCCCTTGTTATAACTTTTTTTAAAAAATTCCATAGCATTTTCCCAGAAAAAAACTAATCATTGATTATTAATAATTGAAATGTTATCATTGTTCTCAATCTGTTTTACTCATCAACAGATGGCCATAGGTTATTAAGAATATAAGGGAATTTAGTGTCAGGGTAGAAGAGAGAAATTCATTTTTTATAACGGGGGTTTGGGGGGGAAGAAAGGAGAAAAATGTTCCTATTTCTGACCAGGAATCCAAAAATCACTATTTAATCAAAACAAACAAGAAAAATCCGACTTATAAACATTAGAAAAGGGAGGGAGATCCATACCTTCATATCAAATACCACTAATTGGCATATCATCATGTCAGTCAGGGCATGAAACCTCCAGCATCACATGAAACTCCAAGTTTGATTATGAGAATATTCCTCATGAGCTCTGGAAAATGCATTGTAGACTAGGAGGGGCCCAGATTCAAGAGTGCTATATAGTCTCTCTTTGTCCCGCATCATGGTCTCAAGCTTGTCTTTCTTGTTGAAACCCTTGTCCATTTGAGGCTACCCATTATGCCTTTTTAAGTGATAATCAAACACATTAATGGATCTGGAAGAGCTGTGAATGCACACATTTTGCCCTCCCAAAGCACTACTCCATGGTAGAAGTGAAAAGTTGGTCTCTAGAGCCACAGCCTATAATTCAGAATTGTTTTCTGTATTTATTTGCTCCCAAAGATTCATCCATTGGGGAGCTCTTTCTGAAATTGCACACTATTTGTTTTTTCAAAGGGTCTGTGCTGAAAAGAATTGTAAAAGGGCAAAGAAAACACTCATATACAATCTCTGTTTTTGTTTTTAAGAAAAAGCTCAGCTCAGAGATATATTGTGACATGGCTATGTATTTGATCCTGTTATCCGTCATGTTTCCTATTTGAAGTTTTAGAAAATGGCATCCCTGTGATCAAAATATTTTCTTTTCCCTTCCTCTTTTGCTACAAAATGTACAGTAAAAACAACTTATTGGGAAAAAACAAACCTTTCTTTTATTCATTATTTCAATGGTCTGTTCTGAATGCTAGAATGAATTTTTGTTTTCTTAGAAAAAAGAAATGATTCTTCAATTTGTATGTTCTTCCAAGGGAGTTCATTCCAGATAATAGCAGCAGACACTTTCTATCAATTAAATACTTCCAGCTGTAAATAACACCAGCAACACAAAAGTAAGACAGGTGTGCATGTTATCACACTTTCTTTGATACTGCCAATATCTACATATTCTATAACACATATTCTCTATGTACAATATGTTTTGTCAGTATCTTCAGTCCTATTGTTCACCAGCTTCTAATTGAAATAACTCAGGTTGAGTTACAGAACTGTATAAATTGAGTAAATTATGAAAATCAACTAGAAAATAGGTTATGGTGCTTACTAAGCAGGGAAAATGATTACTAAGGAATCTTAGGATATGTAGTGGTGGAGTGGTTAGAATGCAGCATTGGAGGCTAGCTCACTGCTCACTGCCAGGGGTTCAATTCTCACCAGCTCAAGATTGCCCCATCCTTCCAAAGTCAGTAAAATGAGGACCCAGATTGTTGGGGGCAATATGCTGACTCTATAAACAACTTGGAGAGGGCTGTAAAGCACTATGAAATGGTATATAAATTAAAGTGCTACTGCTTTGACATGTTTTAAGAGAAATACTGGCGCAGCATTGAACATAAGAAAGTCTCAGAAGAATTTCAGCAAGGCAAACTCATAATATTTTAAATACAAACAGCTTCCATTGTCTGCTGCCAATTCAAGGTGCCAATTCCCAGAAGCTCCAACTTACATAACTAAAGCTGGCTTAGAATGCAGAGAACAATCATTTCAACACAGCAGGACCCAAGGTTGGAAAGTCCAATCTAGATCATGTTAATTAGCAATAACTATTACATGAAGTCAATATACTAGTCAATATTCCTCAAGGCTCAGGCTAGCATAGCTTGGTTGTTAAAATGCAGGCAAGCACTAGATGACAGTGAAGAGGCACCTAAGGTAATTTCATTTGGGGTTTTGTAGCTCAGGCTTATATGTCCCTCATCAAAGTAACCATCCATATAGGTCAGTGGTTCCCAAACTTGGCAACTTGTGGACTTGTGGACTTCAACTCCCAGAATTCTCCAGCCAGCATAGCTAGCTGGGGAATTCTGGGAGTTGAAGTCCACAAGTCTTAAAGTTGCCAAGTTTGGAGACCTCTAATATAGGTAATCCTTGACTTATGACAACAGTTGGGACCAAAATCTCTAAGGCTGAACAAGGCAGTTGTTAGGTGGAGTCACACCTGATTTTATGACGTTTTTGCCACAGTTGTTGAGTTGTTGAATTACTGCAGTTTTCAGTGAGTCACATAGTTGTTAAACAAATCTAGATTCCCCTCATTGACTTTATTTGTTGGAAGCCAGCTGGGAAGGTCACAAATTGCAATCATACAACACCAGAATACTCTGATTGTTATAAATACATGTTGGTGGCCAAGTATTCAAATGTAAATGTGAGGACTGGTCATGTCACATTTTTCACTGCTGTTGTAACTTTAAAGGTTACTAATGAATGATTGTACAGTACTTTAATGAGTAGCCTTCTTAAAGTAGTGGCACTTTTTTCCCCAATCAATCAGAATAGAGCTGGAAGGGACCTTGAAGGCCTTCTAGTCCAACCTCCAGCTCAAGCAGGAGACCCTATACCAATGACTGTACAGTCTCTTCTTAAACACCCCCAATGATGAAGCATCTACAGCTTCTCATGGTTAGCTGTTCCACTGGTTAATTGTCCTCACTGCTGGGAAGTTTCTCCTTAGTTCCAGGTTGCTTCTTTCCTTGATTGGTTTCCATCCATTGTTTCTTGTCCTTCCCTCTGGCGTTTTGGAGAATAATTTGACCTCTTCTTTGTGGTAATCTCTTTCAAAGGTCTCTCAACCAACTTTCAAGGTCTTCTGAAAAAAGTCTTATTTAATTAATGAGAGAGAGAGATTCTGGACTTGCCCAAGGATTGAAGGACTTCTTCCACATCCTCTTTAAAGAGATGCAGCACTATTCATATAGTCCAGAATACTTGAACAATGAACAATTAATGCAAATATCTAATGACCCAGATGGTATAAAAGGAAAATTGCCTTACACAGAAGTTAATATAAAATTGTGAGGGGGGGCTTAAAAAGACTGCATCAGAATCCCTGTCTGGGAAAGCGACATTGTTAGAAAAATGATAAGTACAAATGTTCATGCATGAATCTTTAAAATCTATTTTCCTTTTGTTCCACCACTACATTTAATCAACTTATCAATCTTTTCAACTGTGCAACCAGTCATAATGCCAGACAACTAGAAATTGTCCAAAAGAATATGTGGTTTTTATCTTGGAATCAGATGTCCATGTTTGATTCAATAGCTTTCATTCTTGTTTTCCTGGATATAATTTGGAATTCATCTGAAATGGAGAAAACTGTTCAGCTAGAATATTAGGAGGAAATATATAACCCTCAAGATGACATCTTATGTCAGTTCCAGTGATCCCTCCTGCTACAGCAGATGAAAATTGGAATTCAGTAGAAATTGGGAAATATTCCTGTATCATGAATACTCATCATATAACAAAAATAGCATTCAAGTCCAAGCATTGTTTCCTCTCCTCTCCTTTCCTCCCCTCCCTCCTCTCAAAGATCTATTTGTCCACACTCCCACACCATAATATGGACACTATAATTCTTATGTCAGATTAAGCAAATTAAGTATTTTATTTGTTCATTTGTCTGTTTAATTTTATGGCCACCCACTCATCAGGCAATTGTGGGTAGCTAGCAAGAGTTAAAAACATGAATACACCAAAAATGATATAATAATAAAACATACTACATTGGAGTCTAATTCCACAGCTCATAACTGACCCAGTGCCTGGGGGAAGAGTCCTGTTTTCCAGGGACTCCTGCATCCCACAGGTACCACTGATTAATTGATGAGCATGAATTTTACAGAATGGGCCAAGATAAAGAGACAGAAGATATGCAAATACCCTGGCCCTGTGCATTGAAGGGCTTTACAGATGACAGTTTCAGCTTGAATGGCATTCAGAAGTCCAGTTGTAACCAGTGCTGTTCAACCAGTACTGGTGATATATAGGCATCCTGAGGTGTACCCATATATATTCATCTATTTTATTGGATTAATGTCACAGTTCATTCTATCACCAGCATATATAGTAAATTGCTGAAACTGAATAAGAGCATAGATAAATCTGCAGGGCATACATTTTTCCCCACTGCTGCAAAATTTTGCTACCTCACAGCATTGCATATAGGTGCCAGATTGTCCTACTTGCTTATCTCATCTATACAGAATCTATACAGAAATAAACATTTGACTTATTTTAAAGGTTTTTTTTCCTCTTGAAAGAATTATTTTCCCCAAACATGCCCAAACAACAATGTTACAGATTCATTTATTAAAGGCTATTTCTCTATTTTGGAAATTAGGGTCTATGTACTTATGGGGAAATTACTATAAATATCAGTTCTTTTGCATCCATTCCTATTAATTTAAGCAATGAAGAGTTTACTTCTTATAATTCAGTATATAGATTATCTCATTTTATGTGTTTTCCTCTGTTGTTTCTGATTATGTATTCTGACAAAAACATGAGCAATTTGAAATTGCTTCTTTGCCATATGAATGTTTCAGCCCAAATTAAATAGCATACATTTCCAAAATTCTTCTCAATCTTAGCTATCACAGAAGACCTTATTATATTACCAAGTATCAGATGCTCACTCTGTTGTTGTTGTGGATCTTGTAATGGTTGGCAAATTGTATCTGCACATTTGGTGTCAGTAAAAGCAGGTTTTCATGTGAATCTTTTCATGTTTACATCTGTTAGTGAATTTAAGGAGAAGCCATCACTGCTGTTTGTGCTAACATAACCTCAAACAGATTTCCTTGCAGCTGTGAGTTCACACAATTACAAGCAACAAGAAGTCATGTAATTGTGTACATGTGGAAATCAGCCCAAATTCAAAGAAATAAGCATTTTAGTCTTAGTATTTATTGAGAAAAGGGTTTTGCATTTATAGTGAAAATGTCAAAACAGATCCAACTTTGGGATCATGTGACTGCTTCTGCAGTTTAAGACGTCGATGTTTGAATTCTCACCAAGCCAATGGTTAATTGTTAGAAATTATGGTTGAATTTAACTCATCTTGAGTCATTTAACAATGTGTCAGTATTTGAA
Organism: Naja naja; assembly: GCA_009733165.1. Taxonomy (NCBI): domain Eukaryota; kingdom Metazoa; phylum Chordata; class Lepidosauria; order Squamata; family Elapidae; genus Naja; species Naja naja. Next base: position 64,098,504 of record CM019148.1, read on the forward strand.
TGTTTTCATTTTACTAGGCATTCTTACTGCTTTTACTTATTCACACCAAAGAACCTGTTCACACTTTGTGTTTTAAACATTAAAACATTTTTACTCAGAACTGTGAATGTGACAACATGTCTTGACAAACAGAACATCTACAATTTCAGTCATCAAGATGGAATGCAACATCTTGTTGCTAAATCTGAATTTGTTCTACTTTGTATTAGGGGAACTTATTCATTGCTACAAATACAGAAAGCCATTTATGTGATATGTGCATTTACAGATGAACAATTATACTGAAAGAAAGAAACATGGGAAGAATAATTTAGACTGAATTGCTAATTCACCAAGCATGTCATTGTCTACATAAAGTTGTGGTTCTTCAATTTCTTCAGGCAGGTACTTTCTCCCAGGAAATATCATTGGTTGAACCTCAGAACTTTGGAACACATTGTCTGATGTGTGCCATGAATCTTTCTTTATCTCTATATAGGCCTAATTATATGAAACATTTCAGAAGTATTACAAGCAAAGGCAATAGTCTATGAAATTCTAATTTAGTAATGTTGCTCCTACTTTCAATCATAATTCGCTATAGAGTTGACAAGAATCCAGTGTTAATTGCTAGTCAATGTTATCATCTCAGTGCATATGTTCAAACATTTTTGTTGAAAGTGGTGTACAACAATGACTTGCTGAAGCATAAGCCATGTAGGTGAGTCTACCTTGCTAGGCAAGATGGATGAAAAGTAATCCTCATGCCATAGATCATAGCTCACACTATATAAAACACTGTAAAACACTATGAAGTGACATATAAGTCTGTGTTATTGCTATTGCTATTTGGTAAACAGACATTGCCAGTTTGTAATAAATTATAATGCCATAGATTAATTTACCAATCTCACTCACTTATGTTTTAGTCACCTTTTGATTGGATTATTGCAATATGCTCAATATATAGGGCTGCCCTGAAAGAATATTCAAAAACTGCCATTGTTTCAGAATGCAGTCATTCATGCAGTTTGGGCACATCATAGTAAAGCCAAGTAACACCTCTGCTTCATGAATAGCATTGCCCACTAGGATTCTCAGTGCAATACTACTTGCTCTTTATCAGCTATAAATCCTACAGGATTTAAGTCCAGACTATTTGCAGGACCACCTGTCTCTGTGTGAGTGTGTGTGTGTGTGTGTGTGTGTGTATCTGTGTGTGTGTGTGTGTGTGTGTGTTCATCATCATCATTCTAGTCATTGTATATCCACTGTAGGATGAAGGCCTCTTCTGCATGTTTCCAACACATGCAGTCTTGAGTTTTCCTTTACCAGTTGGACCTTCAATACTTGCTGATGTTGTCGCTCCATCTTGTTTTAGGTTTCTTTTGTGGATGCTTTTACCAAGTGGAATCTATTCTATGACTGCGTTAGCCCACCTTAGTCCACACACACACACACACACACACACACAAACACAATGGGGAGGAGTTATTTTATGTTGTATGTGTGGTTCAGAATCACTAAACTGAGATTTATCATATGTTTCTTTTGAAGAAGAATTAAATTTGATGCCTGTTGTTAAACTTTGTTCTTCTCAATTTCCATGGAGTCAGTCCCATGCATTTGCTTCTTTCTGAAAAATTGTGATTGTTTCAATTGATCATCTATATTTATTAAAATTATTCATATGCTCAGTATAGAAAACATTTCTCCCAAGCAAATCCCTTTTACAGAAATAAAAGACTCTTTTCTGCTATCATTTATGTATTTTAAATGTTTCAAACTTATAATTTATTAATAGCATGATTTTTTAAAAGAGAAACAGCAGTGGGATATTTTTACATTTGGAAGTTAATAGTCCACAATGAGTAGGAGGGGAAGGAGGAGGAGGAAGAGGCAAGAGAAGACTGAAAAATGTTGAAATATATTTATTATTGCAGTAAACTATGCATTTCCTTATATCTAAATATTGGAAATGACAACTAAATGTATACCAAATATATCTTTAAAATTCACTTTTCTATCTTCTAGATATACTCTCAGGAAAACATCTAATTATGGAGGAAATTTATTTTGTGGTTAAAAACTGAAGCTATGCTTCACAATAATAGTAGTAAGTAGTGCTAGTACATGATACAATTTTGAGTTTGTCCATGCCTACAAGTGTAAAGGAGAAACAAGTTCTGGAGTAGGGGCTTGTAAGGTTGGCCTTTGATAAGAGAAGAGATGCACCATTTTAATTTAGCCAGCAACCACCCAGAAACTTTATTTCTACCACTATAACTGAGATATCTGTGATTAATATATTTTCTTCTAACATAACTAGCAATTGTGTGAAAGGCCATAAGCAGCCGATGGAAGAACTGGTAGTTTTCCTTTCTTTTCTGCAGAAATTGCTATTAAAACTTTCCCTGAAACCACAAGCATTTTAAATATTTTGATACAATAATTTCCCATTTGTCTGGCCCTCACTTCACAAAACTAAGAATGCCAGATGTAATTTGAGAGCCGCACAAATAGCAAAATGTTTTGCTTAAAAATTAGTCAAAATTATCACTGAGCAAAATATCACTTTACCGTGCCAGATTACAGCTTCTCCCTCCTATGATGTCAGGAATAATTTCAACTGCACAAAATCTCATCAATTTAGCTGGAGTTAGCTGGAACCTGATGTGATGAAAACCATCCAGTAACACTGTTGACTAATTGCAAGGAGCTCAGTTCATTTACTTCATGGATCTGGTGTTCTGATGATAATCTAACAATGCTCCATGGAGAAAAATCACACAGTGGAGGCAAGCTCCATGTTCGCAGCCAGGAATGCCTCAAGAAGATACACAATCTGAGGTAAAAGAAAGTCTAGCAGTAATGATGTCACCTAGTTTGGGTAATGAAATATCTGCAAGAAAACAACCAAGGTCAGAGAGTACAAAGGACACATAATATAAAGACCCATGGACTCCTCTATCACTCCCTCATATACCCCTCCCTGTAAAATCCTCCATTCATCCCTTCCTTGATAGTACTGTTGCATTTCTTCAGTAGAAAGATAGACCTCACAGCTAATTTACACTATTTTATTGTAGGACCTGCACAGAGAAATTCATCTAGAGCTATCTAGTGTTAAGAAACAGTTTCATGTGTATCTTAACCACAAATAAATAGCTTTACCCCATGGCAAATACATAAGCGATGAAAATATTCTTTATCATTTGGTTAAATATGAGTTATGATTTATCTAAATATGTTCCTGTAGTAACCTCTGATGCAGCTTCCTCTAATATAATTCCTTCCAGATATAATGGAACTATACTTCACAAAATTCCCAGCCATCATAGTTCAAAACTGTTTGGGAGAGACTGATCTATAGTATTTTTAAAAACACACCTAAACGTTTCAATTCCATACTAGAAAATAAAGAATACATGCTCAAAATGGAAGACATTTTGTTCAGGACTTACAAGTTAAACAATGTTCCCTACTTTTTTTAACTAATACAATCAGTTAGCAACATGGCATCACATATTAGCTGTAGGAGATCATATCTTAGCTCCAGGGCAGGACTGTCAAACTCTCAGCCCATGGGCCAGATGCATCACGGGCTGGCCACACCCATGCCCGGTTTAGACAAAAGGGAAAAAGTTGTGATACATCATGTGATAATGCCATGACAACATGGGTTTGACACCCCTGCTCTAGGGCATCCCAGCTGTTCAACCTGCCTAGCAACTTACTTAAGGATGTGTGTGATGCTAGCAAAAGAAATAAGTGTACATTAATGTATTTGGCTGACTGCTAATTTCTCAGAAAACATAAAGCTTATGATGTTTCTGAGGTTTTTTCTTTTTCTTATTCCATCTCATAAAGGCCCCATTATTACTTTGGCAGCAACTGCCAGCTAAATTCAGACTACAATGGACAACTTGAGGAGAAATAATCAACACACTGATGAATAGTGAATAGATGAATAGATGAATAGTGACTTTTATGGCTGCAGCAAGGGAAAAATATCAACAAAGTACTTAGAAAAACTGCTTATGGCAAGTCACCCTCCTTAAAACCTATTGGGGAACATCAAGATCCCACAGAGAAATTTGAAGAAATTATTTCCCAGCTTTATCTGCTGACTAATCAGGTATCTAGTCATACCAGAGATACAACTCATTGACTTTGGCTTTTGTAAGACATGTGTACTTTAGATTGTTTTGTAAAATAGGTACATCCAATCTTGACATGCTTGTTGCTTTTGTTTATTTGATTACCAACCTTGCCATATCTTATGTTGATTTATTTACTGGATTTTTCTTTGGTTTTTTTTCACACAGTTATTAATAATTTCAAATGAATAGCTTCAGATATAATAATTTACCAATGCCTTAAAATTACAAAATAAACCAAACAAATGTAACACTAGGCCAAGGAAATTCATAGAGCTAGAGAGATATAGTATTATGGCTATGGAATGCTTCAGAAATAATTCAGAAAAGTAGCATAGAAAGTGAGAGAACACAAACATAAAAACACTTTAAAATGACGGGATTTTTTTATGCCATTGTACTCTACAGCTTCCATGTGATACTGGGAAAATATATGAATGCTTTAAACAGCTGCAGATAGGTGCTTTCTTTGTGCTCCCATGTGTTCCAAAATACTTAGTTAAAACTGCCCTAATATATACAAGAGCACCAGATTTGAAAGCCAAAGCCCTTTTTAGTCAAGCTGTTCTTTTTTCAGCCTCCAGACATCATTAGGGAGCTGATCAAGTGATCTTCTGAAGGCCATTTCAGTTTCTACACAAGTAGTTCTTATCCACATTTATGAAGATGCTGAACTTTGCTAGTACATCAATCTAAAGTCTGAATTGTATTCCTCACGTTTATCTGTAAAATTTCACAGTTACTATACTAATCTATCCCAATCTGCAGAAGCTGATTTATTATCTGAGAGTCTATGCAAACCATTCTTACAATTAGTGCCTGCCAACTGCAGCTTGTGTACAATGTTTTTGATGAAGGGGGATTTGCAATTTACTTATTTCTAATTAGACTTTCTGAAAAACTCAGTTGGATAGTGTATGATAAAAAAAAGATGCTGTTAAACCAGTGTGCTAAATGGCAACTATGATTGTATAATAGGAAGGAAGGAAGGAAGGAAGGAAGGAAGGAAGGAAGGAAGGAAGGAAGGAAGGAAGGAAGGAAGGCTTCAATCCTTGCCCCTAAGTTATATATTTATTAGTTATAAAATGGGATAATTTGATATATCTGGTTCCTAAACAGTTTATCTCTTGTTAAAGGTTTATAAGCTGACTGAATAAACAGTTTGGATCTTACTTTAGCCAGGTGCTATGGCAAATTCACCTGAAGCTATATCCCTGCAGTTTCCTGGCCATGCTAATCCCCCAAAGCTGATGGCTGGCATCACAAACTCAGAGACACACTATCACTAGCCAACTGGTGAACAGCCTAGCTGGTGGAGAGCCACCCTTGCAACAAAACTCTGGACTGGCTTCAATGGATAGCAACCTGAACTGCCTAATACATGGATCCAGAGGGAGAAACATGGTGGTTGACTGAAATAAGAAATACGTTAAATGTTAACATTAAAGAAGGTGGGTTAAAAAGGGAAGCTAAAGAAGGCATTATATCAAAAGTCTGACATGGTATCTGAAAGTGATAGGTATTAAAGCTGGACAACATCTGGAGATGTTTAACATAGAGTTAAACCACTAAAGAGCCTTTTTTTTCTTGAGCATAACTTCCAGAAGAAGTCATGAATGGTTGAAGAATAAATATAATTAAGTTTGGTAACCAACTTAATATTTATCTTGTCTCTTTCACCCCAGTAAATTCCATTGGATTTCCTCCCCCACATCCTTTTGTGGGGGGGTTGTCTACTGTATTGTTTCTTTATTAGACTCCCGCTGACTCTTTTGTTCTTATGTGCTTCGTGTTTCAAAGCAGCAGGAAACCTGAATCCAACAGTGTGTTCTGAATGGGACTGCAGCAGTTTTTAGTTGCCCACTTCTCTATTATAGGATTTCTATTATTATCTCTTCCTCTTCAGAAGCAAAATACATTCATTTTAAATTCTAGAAACCGTGAAGAAATTTAGCTAAAGTAATGTTCAGAAGAATTCCTCTTTTTGTCCTTAGAATATATTCCCAGACATGTGTATCAGTGTTCTCCTTCTATTAATCTTTTCAATGCTCGTATCCTCAGGACCAACATGCAGCCATTTTAGCCCCGAAGAAAAGAATGAGAGGGTGACACAGCCTATATTTTATGTCTAAAAGTCCAAGTGGCCCAGAAATGTGATGGTAGCCTTCATAGAGTCCAACAGCACCATATTAATTTATGGGGTGCAGCATACACAATGTATACACAACAGCATACACAGTGTGAAAGCTGAAAGTTGAGAGAACAGACAGCTATTTTGATCCAATGATAAATTTGGACTCAAATAATCATTTATCAAGACACATTAAGTACAAAAATGTGCCCACATCACACCATGCCCTTAGAGGAAAATGAAAATTTGCACTGGAAATAAAAATAATAATAATTTAATTTAAAAATTCACTGCTTCAACATTGAACTGAGTTAATTATGGTTTTAATTTACACAGCTACATGTTATTTGGTGTGAAAGAAGTAGCATTTATCAAGTAATAACATGTGACTTTCATGCTGGCAGAATAATAATTAGGGATTGTAAAGGCCATAGAAAGAACCAGGTGAAGCTAAAATGGCTGCTCAGATCCAACTGACATAAAATGGGATTTCAGAAGAATCCTTAAAATATAAAATTAGGATTTAAACATCTGAAGAAGAAAATCAGTAAGAAGTTATGAAAATATCAAATTACATCAAGTTCAGATTTGTAGCAATTACTCCTTTCTACTTGCTTTGGAAAGTTAAAATTATCCTCTCTTTCTCTCACACGCACTATACACAGACACACTCACTAACTCCATGGCCATCCAGCTATCATTAGCTGGAGTGATAAAATTGCTTTAGACATTTTGTGTGGTGCATTATTTCATGTTTTTGTAATTTGCTTTTTCACTCTTGTGTTTTACTACCAAGCTCAGTAAAATTCCATTTAAGATGTCAAAATAATTTGACTGAATATTGTGCACTGTGATACAGGGAGATGAATGCCACAATTTCAAAATCCACTTTGGAGTTTTTAGGGGAAAGTTTACATCATCTTTTTTGTCTATTTAAATCAGGCCTGTCAAACTGGTGGCCTGCTGGATGGATATGTCACATACAGGCCACACCCATCCTGGCTCTGCAAAGGCCAAAAAACATCATGATACATCATGAAACGTCATGTGACATGATTGAGTTTGATACCCGTGGTTTAAAAACTTTGACCATAACTCAGAATGCAAAAAAAAAAGCCATTGCACTTTAGTGGATCTATCCATATAGGGATCATTCTGGGATCTATAAAAGAGATGTAGGTGAATGACAGCATGGTCCTAAATTGCACTTCTGCAAACCAGCTCTTGTACTTGTCACTGATGTGGGGATGTGGAGAGAGGAAAAGAAGGCAGATTCTTGGGATAAAACTTAGAAGTGATCAATAAATGAAAAATGCATGGACTAAAAATGAGGCTTGTACAGTAACTATGTTTGTCCCTTATACATTGGCAGCATTATTAGCTGCTATATTCTCCTATATATAGTATGCCAATGCTAGTTTCCACCAGTTTTTTTAAAAAAAGCATGTTTCCCATCCCAGTTCCTGTGGTAACCTTTATGGCAATAAATTCTAAGCAATGCTCTCTGACCTTCACCATTGCAGATACATTTGCACTTGATTCTATTGCTATTACAAATCTAGCAGTGCTAAAACCATTTGTTCAGGATAGGTAGTGTCAGATACACAACTTAGAATTACAATGTAATATTTTGTGGCTTCAAAAAAAAACCCAGATATATGTGTAATATCTATGGCTAATCTTGTCTCTCTGTGCTTTCATATTGAGTTATTTAAAGATTTATGCTGTTTTAATACAGCATTGTACACTTGATTTTTAAGATACATCATTCTTGGTATTCTTGAAATAAAATAAATCAGATAAATCAAATGTTCCTAACTTCTTTCAGGCCTGTGGCCACATTCGGTCTTTTGGTGGCAAGCCATGGCCACAATCCAGAAAATTATCCTAGACATGACAAAAATTCAGTATAAACTGGATACTTTAAAACAGTCACTAATCTCATGGTCTGTCTTATCATTGTTCTGATAATAATGACTTGATCATGTATGGCAGCTGCTGAAGAAAATGTCTACCTTGACAAGGTAAAATATGGATGAGAGAGTCAAGGGAGCACTTATCAAATCTGTAGATGATACAAAGCTAGAGAAAGTGGGTAATACTTGGGAAAAGAGTGGAAAATCAACAAGAGTTTGGCTACAACAGTAACAAACAGAATGAAATTTAAAATGGAAAAAGGTAAAGTCACTCAGTTCATTAAGAAAAATGAAATAAACATGTACAAAAGGGGGAGAATCTGGGTCAAGAATAGATCATTGTGAGATGAATTTGGATATACTAGATGTTCAACATGTCATTGGGCATGTCAAATTTTTCAACTTTCAATTCCCAAACATAATGGGTGCTGAAAAATTGTGACATGCCTTGGGGATTGTAGAGATATTTTGGATACTTTAATATAATTTTGATGTGCTTGGTAAGTAACTACATAAATATCATAACTTTTAACATTTTGCTTGTTTCATTTGTCCCAACAGTGTAAGGCAACTGCAAGGGAACCCAAAGGCATCTCGAGGAACATCTTGAGCATAGAATCCAGACTGTGGGAATAATCACCCTCCTCTTCTCTGCCTTGGTTAAGTCTTGCTTGGAGTATTATGTTCAATTCTGCACAATCCAGTTTTAAAAAGGCATTGATAAAATGCAGCAAGTCTACAAAAGGGCTACCAAGTTGCTAAAAAGGACCATCATGTCAAATGGTACAAATCATATAAGGAATGGTTTAAAAACCTTTGATAGTATGTTCAATTTATGGAAGAGAAGCTGGAGAGGGAGCACAACATAGTGTTGTGAAAGACCGTCACGTTGTAAAAGGTTTGGACTTATTTTCATTTGCTCAAGAGTTAAGACTAGAGCTGCCGTGGTGCAGTGGTTAGAGTGCAGTACTGCAGGCTATTTCTGCTAACTGCCAGCTGCCTGCAATTTGGCAGTTCAAATCTAACCAGGCTCAAAGTTGACTCAGCCTTCTATCCCTTTGAGGTGGGTAAAATAAGGACCAAATTGTTGGGGGCAATATGCTGACTCTGTAAACCGCTTAGAGAGGGCTAAAAAGCACTGTAATGTGGTATATCTAATGTGGTAAGTCTAAGTGCTATTACTATTGCTATAACTAACAAGATGAAACTTCAAGGATCTAAATACAGATTAGACATTAGGAAGAACTTCTTGATAGTAAGGACAGCCAATCAATGGATTACCCTCCTCCATGGTTTCTTCCTCTTCACTGGAGGTATTCTGAAAGAGACTGGATAATCATCTGTCAGGATGGTGAAGTGAATTCTACAGTGTACAGCAGGTTAGACTTGATGACCTCCTACCTATGATTCTATGAAAAAAATAACATATACATTTAGTGATAAGTCCATATACTTAGAAAACAGAATTTCACAACATATTATACATTGTACCTATACATATTATTTTCATATTCTGTAGCCTTGTACTAGTTCAACCCATTTATATTCATGTTTGATGAGCATATTCAAGAGCCCTTTGAGATTAAATTCACAGAAATTCCAATCAGGAAACCACACCTGCAAAATGTATAATCCTCACACTAGATGATACTAATGTTTGAAGGCAACTGGATCTTACTTCTCATTCAACTCACCAAATAATCTAGGTTTTGCATGAAAGGCACCAATGAATAGAAAATTTTATATTAGATCACAATTATTGAGACTGTTGATGGCACAGAAAAGGAAGACTTCTAAGCCACTACTTATTAGGTAGTGCATTGTGTCATTTTTTTCTTTGTTTTATGCTTGACTGGAGAAAAGATTTATGTCCTAGATTTCTCTGCCTACTGATTTAGATATTGGTAGTACAAGAAGGTCATCTAAGGCAATCAGATACAATAATTTAATGTCATTTAGTTGACTCTAGCGTGTATGGGTACTACATAACTTTAGGATGTTTTATTTAAAAGTTGATCCATCTCACTAGAGCGGGGGAGGAGAAAAAGAGACAATAGAAAAGTTTGAAAGCATATTTGCATTACTATATGTACCAAACCACAGAAAAAGTCAGCAGGGATATATCATCATATATCTACAAGTGGGACAAAAATTGTAATATATTACAATGGTAATTATAACTAAAAGAGAAATATATGTTTTTCAAATCAATGTTTATGTACATGTGAAAGTAATTGTTCACATTAGTTTGTCTAGTTAATAAACTAATTCATTTAACACATTAGCAGTAACAATGCGAAAACTTCATTAGGGCTTCAGTATGGTCTCATGAGGAAGTGCACAGCATATCCTAGAAAAGAATTTAGTAGTTTGCAAATTACGTCTGGTAAATGTGAGAAGATTATGGTTTGTGTGTGTTTGTGTGAGTGTGTGTGTGTGGTTGTAAATGGAGGGGAGAGAGTGTGTGTGTTTGAAGTAGGAATAAGTGCATTTACATCCCATTTTTTTCCCATTACTCAGTCTATATCATGAAAACTGGAACATACATATTAGGACAAAAATACAGTGTCATTGCAGTCAGGAGATATTTGTAAGAGCTTTTCAAATTGTCTGTTGAAAAAGGCATTTTTTTAAAAAAAATTATTGGGAATGAATGCTACTATTAGCAGTAGTTGGAGGGGGGAGTTAATGACAAATTCCATTAGAATTAAGCCAAATTTCCATCTATCAATTGCATATGTACACTGCTGATGCATTTTGACATTCTAGATTCTTGGGAATAACCCAATGCATATAAACACCAAGACCAACTTAAAACTGATCACTGTGACTTAGAATAGAATAGAATAGAATAGAATAGAACAGAACAGAACAGAACAGAACAGAACAGAACAGAACAGAACAGAATAGAATAGAATAGAATAGAATAGAATAGAATAACAGAATTGAAAGGGACCTTGGAGGTCTTCAAGTCCAACCCCCTGCTTAGGCAGGAAATCCTATATCATTTCAGACAAATGGTTGTCCAATCTCTTCTTAAAAACTTCCACTGTTGGAGCATTCACAACTTCTGAAGGCAAGTTGTACCACTGGTTCACATTGTTGGAACTTAAAAATAGTACTGAATATCATATTCAATTCCTACATTTAAGTAGAGTCATTCTTCAGATACAAATTCAAACAAAAATAGTCTATTCAAATGTTCTGTCCATCACTAAAGTAAGTAACGGCATAATGGTGAGCCCTAGTTCCTCAGGCGCATCCTTTTCCCAAACTTCCATGAATTGAGTGACAAAACTTGGAAACCAAGAGCTGAGAACATTTAAACATAAATGAACCCTGGGCAATTCAGAATCCTATAATTATTAAGGTGAACATTCCAAGGAGAATCTCCAGTAACAATGTAGTTCCACTTAAGAAAGAACTAAATAATGGGATGAAGTAGTTAGAACATGCTATTTTGCCTTACTTGATTTTTAATTATATGAGAGAACATTTGAGGAGGGTTCTCACCTATCATCATGCTACACTAGAAGTTGATTGAAGTTGGAAGCTACATTGAAGAGACCAGATTGTATTGCCTAGAGAAAACAGATAACATGATCTGGACTTGCAAAAGCTTCTATTCTCTCCACAGGTGGGTGAAATTACTCATTCAGAAACTAGGTCATTTCCTGGGAAGCTATTGAACTTAGAAGCTACTACTTCCAGGATTAATTAGGATTGTTAGAATGAGGCTTTTTTTAAGGTTTGGAAATGGTTTAACTTAAAGATGGCCAGATATCACAGAATATGTTTTAGTCTTGCTCAGAATTAAAACATGTTAAAACAATGAGGGGTTAAACCATAATAGGTATTTACTAATCATGGTTTGGTTTCTTTTTATCGATTACTTGAATAATTCATTTGCAATATTTATATATCACTCTGTTCTATAAGACTCCTAGTGGTTCACAATCTTTTTTTAAAAAAGACAACACAAGGTAAGCACAATAAATTGATTAAAAAGCCTATTCCCCCAGCCCCAAAATTCTTTTCTGCAAATGGAGTATACTTATTCTAAGTCCTAACTTTTAAACTAAACCATATACTACAGTTATGAAGGAGAAGAAGATTAGAATGTAGATAGAGGCTCATAGAATAATAGGTGCACATTTTGAAGAAATGTCCCAAGTTTAGTTGCAGTGAGGGATAAAGAGGTGGATTTATGATAAAAGGTTTATGTATTTTGGAGAGAGATTCTAAGATATACTTCTGATTGTTGTCATATGCAAGAATCAGGAAGAGAGTAATGAGGGGAAAATGAATTATTTTGAGAAATATTAAAAAGGCAGAATAGTATATTTCCCTAAAGGAGGAATGGAGAAACATGCTCTTGGAGACAGAAAGAGACAGCCCCCTCCTTTCTTAATAGACTCCAGCAGATATTTTGTGCCCATTAAGAAAGACTGGGCCATCCTATCTACAAAACAAAATTCCTTCAGCTCCAGGACATAATAGGATTAACCCACTAGCAGCAGAGCTTGCTACATTGCACAATCTCCTAAGGACATTGCATCAGAGTCCAAACTACAACCAAACCTGAGAGCTCAGACAACCTACAGAGCCAGTTATGACTCCTACAACAGCCAGGAGAGTACATGTTCTTGCACAGGAATACATGTTCTTGCACAGGAATAGGAAGTTCAAGTGCAAAGCCCAAGAGATGGTATAAATACCCCTCATACTCTCAACTCCATGTGGTCAGCTGAACCAGAACCATGGGGTTAGTGGTTCTGCTTCATCATTAAACTATATTTCCAGTCAGCCTCTATGTTTCCCCCTGCACAAGCAGGAGACCCTATACCATTCTGGACAAATGGGTGTCCAATCTCTTCTTTAAAACCTCCAGTGTGAAAAATGTATTTGGATTTTGGTAAATTGTTCAGATAGGCCATAACTATTGGTATGAAATAGTCAAAGAGATGAATGCAAGGTGAATGATTGGGTAGCACAATACTGAAAAATACTGAAAAGAAATGAAAATGTTGAATTATGATCACGCCAGGTCAGAGAGAACCAAGTTACAAAAGTCAAAGCAAGGTATGACTATGGTATAAGTTGGACATTTCATCAAGAAGCAGAAGAAAAGAACTGTATATTTTATCCCAGGTTATAAAATGACTTGACAATTGTCTGACTATAAGAAAGGAATAGATAGAAAACAGTTTTTGCTTCTTCAGTAGGCTGAAGAGAGATGTTTTCAATATGCATGAGAGACAAAAAAAAGGAGTTGAAAAAAGATGGAAAAATAACAATTTCTGGTACATTGAGTTTGAAAACACAATGATAAACCCAAACAAAAATAAGGAATGCCCATTTGCAGATGTAATCTGGAAGGTGGGAAATGAGTCTGGGAGCAGAGATGTTAATCTATATACAGGGATAAGATGCATCCCAAGAGAATTTCAATGGAGGGAGAATGAGGAACAAAATGCAATTAGGGATGTAGAAAGTGAAACAAGAGGTCAAAGAGGCCTGAAATGAATCAAGCATGTCATTTGGGAATAAGGAAGTCAAAGAGGATAAAGCCATAGGGTAGAGATAGAAGAGAAAATCATTCATATTGTTCACATTTTCATTTTAACCACAAAGGACTATAACATTCCCAACACAACTATTCTCCAGTTTTCACACTTTCATTCATTCTACAGCATAGTTTCTTAATTTAAAAATGTACAAAGACCTCTGAGCAGCATACACATATACATGTGTATATAACTTCATGTTTCATTTGCACTCCTCTTTTCTTTTGACAGCTCAAAGGACTCACATGGGATCTCCCATAATTTTTCCTTTCAGACAATAATCCTAGGAGGACTGTCACATATTCTGTGTTGAGTAGGGACTTGAACCTGACTCTCAAAAGCTCAGTTCCAGCATCTTAACCATTATGCTATTGAAACAAAACATATGCTAGGACAGATAGTCCTTGACTTACAACAGTTCATTTAGTGACCATTCAAAGTTACAACAGCACTGAAAAAAATGACTTATGACCATTTTTCACAGTTACAACCTTTGCAGCAGCCCCATGGTCATGTGATCAAGATTCAGATGCTTGGCAACTGTTTCATATTCATCATGGTTGCAGTGTCCCAGCTTCCTGAGAAGCAAAATAAATGCGGAAGGCAGATTCACTTAACAACCAGGTTACTAACTTAACTGCAGAGATTCACTTAACAATGGCAAGAAATGTCTGTCAGGTTTCCAAGTGATGAAATCCATTTTAAAAAGAAAAGCACAAAGTCCATCTTCCAAGACAATTTTTTTTATTTAGGACAGCATCAAATTGGTAAAGTCCGTGGTAATGCCAGATCTGACACAATCTGGAATTACCCCACAATATTAGAAGTTAGAAAGAACCTCCAAAAGTCACATTCTCCAATAGAAGTAATTCAATGTTGCTTGATGTCATAAATCTCCACCTCAAGGGGCCTAAGCACAGACAGCTTGTTTTCCCACGGGAAGAAGAATCACCTGGCCTAAACAACACTCTCTATCTCCATTCCTCCCCCCTTAGGAATGTGGCAAGCCCGAAACCCTTTCCCCATGACTGCCAAAGAGAAACTAAGAAAATATATATATACTAAGCCTAACTAAAATGGCTACACATATGTCAATTTCAGGCTTGACAATGTTGTAAAATGGTGCAAGATTCACATAACAAATGTCTCAATGCAGAATGTAGAAAAGCCATCAAAAGCAAAAAGTCTTCATTGCAAATAGCTTTTAAAACCTTTAAACATGAGTACTCTTTAAAGGAAGCCATTAAGTTATACTGATATGGAGAGCTTGGTCCATTCATTTTTATGTATCTCTCATTATGCATTTTTAAAAATTTTATATATAATTTTTTTTATAAAGCTAAGGCAATCAAGGACCTGAGGTTACAAGTGTATTATGCCATTTTATCTTTTTTTGCCAATACGCATTATTGAACACTCCTACACAATTAAGTAATTAATCCCTGCACCCCAAAAAATAATGTGACATCTTTGACTTCTTGACATATTTGTGTGTTTGGGGGCTAGATAGATGATAGATAGATAGATAGATAGATAGATAGATAGATAGATAGATAGATAGAAGGATTGAGAAGGAGAGGAGGAAAGAAAGAAAAATTATAATATATCAACAAATTTATATAATATATCAACTAACTTCAATGTTTTTGTTGTGTTTCCACACAGAAATGTCTTCTACCCTGTTTTCAGAACAATTGGAGCTTTTCTCTATCATTCTGTTCTTTCAAATGTATCTGTATTTAGTACCAACTTCACCTAAAGCAATTCCCTCACTTATTCTCTCCTGGTTTCTTTTGTTATTTCTCTGTGTACTCACTTGCATCCTGCTTTCCCTCTTATTGAAAAATGCCTCTGGTTTCATCTTTTTATACTAATGCTGATGGGTAAATAGTAAAACATCATTGTTATCACTATAAATTATACCTAGGAGGGAGTCTAGCCAAAGGCTGTCATTGATCTAATGAAGTGTGCCCAGACATGGTGATGAGACAGGCCTCCACTATTGACCCTAAAGTGACAACCTTTCAGTAAGAAGTTCCAGAAAGGATGAAGAGAAAGCCAAGTAAACTGGATAATTATTTGAAATCTCGCCAACCAGCTTTTGTGAGGCTGGAATTAAAACCAGAGGTAGAGGATGCACAGGCCAAATCCCACATGCTGAGCATTTTCTGCCACAGGAAACTTTGACATTTACCTTGCCTTTGGATTTAGTGGTGCAGACTGATGCTTTTCTACTGCATGCTGATCTTTACCACTCTAAACCATTAGTTTTGCAACACATAACTGAGTATTGCAAAGTCAAGTCACGTTTGCATCTGGTCAGTTTCTCTTGCAATTGCATTGCATTCTTCAGGCAAATATGGGGTGGGGAGAGAGAATGTGCCAGAGCTTTAAAAGAAAAATAAATCCTGATTTGTTCTTTTCATTTCTTTGTGTAGAGTTTGTATCTTTTCCAGTGTTTTGCTTCCAGCTGCTTCATTCATGGCTCTTCAAATGGAGAGCCCATGTGCTCTTTTCATGCCTGAGCTTATGAGAGGAAGCAAAACCTCATCATTTAGCCACAACTAGTAGCCAGTCTTTTTGCATTTTACTTTGAAATGCTGTCACTTTGGACATTTCATCATGGTCATTATCTTCTATTAGAATTTACATCACTGTCATCAGACTGAGAGGAAGTAGCCAAGATGCAGCATTTTCTTCTGTGTGTGTGTGTGTGTGTGTATGAGTGTGTGCACACACACACGTGCGACTCACTAATTGCTGATAATATTTAAATTGCATCTATTGGCAAGCTTCTTGCTGATTATAGTCATACAATGGTAGTGTATTTCAGGGTGCATTTAATTCAATCCACTTGCTTAAAAAGCTTTATTGGGGGAGGGGTAACCAACACAATATCAGCAGCAATAGTGTTTTAAAAAGGGCATTATTTATAAAGCAAGTGTGTCTGTGCTGAAGATACATAGATGTATAAATACATAGATATTCACACATATAGATTAAATATATTTTAAAATAGTAATTAAAAGCCAAACCGCAACTCAGTTAATGGGTCAATTGTAAATGGATAGTTCAGACAAACCACCTCTTCCTACTACACTGGACATTCCAAGAATGAGGATGAATCCAGAGTTGTTGTAGCACCTTATAGGTTTGTTTCCATCATGTATGCAGGGGTGGGATTCTACCAGTTCGGGACAGTTCAGGCAAACGGGTAGCTCCAAGGATCAGCTGGGAGCGAACCAGTTCGGTTTACTCCGACGATCAGCTGTTGGGCCCACCTGCCCACCTGCGTTCTAGGCTGTGCTTTATATCCTGCTTTGCAAGCTCAGATGATTGCCATGCATCAGCTGTTTAACACAGGGATTGCTGGAGAAGTTCAGTAGCAAATGTTCTGCGTGCACACAAAGCATATGCTCACTGAACCAGTTGTTACACCGGTTGAATTGCACCCCTGCATGTATGTAACAGCAAATAGGAAAAAGATTTAATTCAAAAGGAGATATTAGACTAGAATATACCAATGAATAGGCATGTGGGAAACATTTTGAAGTTACTTTGAGGAAGAGCTTCTTATCACAAAGTCAGCCCCAGTCTCTTAATCAAAAATGAAGAGGTAACGCAAATTGCCTCCCTCCTGCTCTGCAGCTTCCTCATAGTCTTATCTCTTTTTAGCCACCTCCATCATTTGCAGAGCCAGAAGAAGTTCTAGGCAGACAATGTATCTGCTGCACCAACATCTGTTATGGATGCTGTCATTTTGCCAATGGCTGGAGAGTTTGATTTTTGAAGTGCTGGAGAAGGGACTAAGTCATACAGCCAATTGTATGCAACTGTTGCACTTTGTTCTTGGAGGTGGCAATGTCACTTTGTAATACAACATCAAGGGAGTGTAAGCCTTGGATCTTGCATCTTTGGAAAAGCAAGACATTATCTCAAACTTTGACCAGAGACCTGGACCTGCTCATAATAGGATTGAGTGTTTAGAGAGAAGGAACTTCTGTCTTCTTGGATAAGCCTATATAGGTAGATTGTGTTCAGATGCTAATTTCTTGTCATCTTATCCCAGAGATGATCCCCTTTTTTTTGACTGGGGGGGAGGGAGGCTGGGAGATGGAAAGAAGCTTAGCAGCTTTAAAGAGCTACTACCATGGCACTAACATAGAAATTGGAGACAAGGAACATATTACGTATTTTTGCACACATAACATTTTATTTTATTTTCGTAATGAAACTTAAATTGCAGTCAATAGTGTTTTGCAGGGGATTTGGGGGAGGGGGAGAAGCCAAGATGCATGCAATTGAAGCTCAACCTTTAAAAATGTGATCTATGTCAGAAAAGGGTACAGTTTGATCACAAGGTTGCTGCCACCACCTGGACTTTATGGGCCTCCCTTGAGCCTGGTGCTTTGTTCTGTTTTTGAAAAGTAAATGACTATAAAGGTATTTTACAGCTGCCATGTCAATAACTGTAATGAAAGGGACTTCTATTTACTTAACCATGTCTTCTTTTCTGCTGAAAGAAACATTGGAATAGAAAATGCAAACAGAGGTGACTTTAGCTGAGAACATGAAACATCTATTCCAAACTCCTGTTTCAGTTTTAACCACCATCTATTATTAATCTTTCTGCTTTGTTTCCTAACATGCAGCCTTGCTTCTTCTTTTGTACCATCAATCTCATGCTCAAAATTGTTTTCTCTTGAAGAACTTTAAAAGCTGGGGGGAGGGGTTTCAAAGCAAACTTATTAACCTACCCTGCCACAAAAGGTTTGCCAAATTTCAGACCACTGAGATTTATCCCAAGAAAAATCCATATCCTGACTAATTTGTTGTTCTTATTCATAGAGGCCAAAGCTTAGATTCAGGGCAGCAAAACTGGGCTAATATACAGCATATCTTCTATCTGTATGTTTACTCATTCTTAAACTAAACCATTTTGTACATGCAGTATTCACTGTGTATTCTGTAAATTGTAGGATTCCTCTTCCTCCTCCTCCTCCTCCTCCGCCTCAACCCTTCTCATCCTTCTCTTCCTTTTCCCCTCCCCCTTTTCTTCCTCCTCCATCTAGAATATATTTGTACTCATTAATGGGATTCAGAAACCCCACCTGGGCATTCAGAGACAATGGGTCATTGGTCTTACTTCCAACTTCTCCATTAAGCCCAATCCTACTATTATCCCAGAGCCTGGTCTTCTTTTAAAAACCAGCATTTGAATGGAAGCTCTACTTGCATTCATGTGAATGCTCCAAACAATCAGAGGACCTGGTTCGCTTTTAAAATGAATTCAGTTCCAAGAATTAAAGTTCAGAACCTTGTGAATGGGGAAACAAACCTCCTTTATTAGTGACTTCATTGAAGTGTGATTTCTTTTGAATCTATTGGACTTCTTCCTTCCCAAGCTGTTTCCATCAGGCCTAAGAATCCATTTAACTGATAAATGGCCTCTTCCATCTGCTGATTGTTTCCCTCTCAAGATACCCTCCTTCTCTATCATCCTCAAGATAATTTTTCATAGTCCCCAACTATGGATAGCCAACCACACTTATGAGTAATTTCCCTGGCTGTTAGAGACAACATCTGAAGGCCATTAAGTCATATATTTTATGTCTTTGTTTCATTAGCCTTGTTGGAATTGTAGATTTCATAGAATTCCAATCTCACATAGGTAGCAGTACACTGAAGCTCTCAGTGATGATTAAAGAAAAAACAGGCAGCATTATTACTAGTGCTGTGCCAAACAATTCCCTGTATTTTGACGTATTCATATGCAATGGGGTGAAATGGCCAAAATAAGAAAGGTTCATGCAAACCAGTGGTGGTATTCAGCTGGTTTGCTCCGGTTCATGTGAACCAATAGCAAGGATTTGGCATGGGTTGCTGAACTGGTAGTAAGTTCTGGCTGGCCATACCCCTGATCCGGTTACCCGGTCACTGCTGGCTCGCTTGCCCTGCCTGCCCAATGCTTGATCACCCCACTCGCCTGATGCCTTTTAACATCTTTCTTTTTTTCCCTCCCGACAATCAGCTGTTCATACAATCAGCTGTGCCGGGATTCCCCTTGCTGAGGCCCAGGAAGGCAAACCACACCCACCAAGCCACACCCACAGAACTGGTAGTAAAAATAATTAATCCCACCACTGATGCAAACATTTCAGAAAATCTTTCCATTCTGTTTCAGAAAGACATTAAAGAATGTATTGCTTCTTTTTGCAAGGGATGTAGATGCCAAAGTAGGGAGCTTGCCATGTCATGCTACTGATTACTTCCCAATGTCATCTTTGATTTATCTGCAATGAAGTGATGCATATCCTGGAGCAGTGGCCAGGATAAGTCTGGACTAACAAGCAGCCAGGACAAGCTTTGTAAATGCTATGAAGCCAGAGAGAGGAAATAATTACTTGAAATTTGGCTCATTCTGGTTTAGCTGGGAGATCACAGGGGTACAGATGGTGGTGGTTTGTTTCTCTCTATCAAGCCAGTGAAGTACACTGAAAAGTCAGGAAAAAAATATGTGATTTAGCCTTAGGTTATCATATGGATGCCAAGCTTATGCATATCTGCTTGTTACCTATGGAAAAGGTAAGACAGCAGGATAAGGAAAATTGATTGGGAGGAAACTCTGAAATAGGACAAATAGCATGAAAGATTGTTACATTGCCATTGCTGGGGCCAAATAAGGGTTGACCCCCCCTTCTTTTGTTTTGTAGCTTAACTGAAGAAGTTAAGGTGAGAGTGAAGAAAACTTTATTCTTTCATGTTATATTGCTTGACTCCATTCTAGATGTAAGTGTTGGAGCTTGTATCCTGGAGATTTAATCTAACTGACAGAAGAGAGGTGGAATTCATTGCTCTCATTTTGTATCATATTTGTCTATGAGATTGCTAAACAAAGATTACCTCCTTCTGCCTTTTTTTCCCCAAGCAAAACATATACTCTAACTCAGTGTTTCTGAACCTTAGCAACTTTAAAATGGGTGGACTTCAACTTCCAGAATTCCCCAGTCAGCATGAAAAAGTTGCTAACTTTTCTCTTAGTAGGGTATAACTAGTTTTGCTTATCACTTTCATATATTTACAGTAAATATATCTCTTTTTTGTGATATTCTAGTTATAAAACCTGCTTCATTGCTCAGATTACATTCTTATGCTCAGGAACATTCACATACACCCAAAATGCACTTTTGTATAATCATAGGGGAAAGTGACTAGGAAGATGATAGCCTCACTATTCCAGATATATGTAAATGATATCAAATGTATATCATTTCAATCAAGCTTTATGTGGAATTGTTGATTGAAAATCTTTGGTTGTGTTGTGGGTATGTTGAACCTGGATTGAAAAGAGTGATTCTCTTGGTGGCTCTCCAGAACATCTGATGGAATTGGATTTTGGAAGCATCCAATCTAGAACTGTGACATCCTGCTCAATGCATTGATATCCAGTCATTCCAGCCATATTACATTTGTTGTTGTTCAGAATCCTATACCATATATTATGCCTACAATAAATTCCCTCAATTCATTAAGGTAGTTGTCTTCTTGTTCCCTAATTTCAAATGTCAATTTACTCATTTCAGCACAGTCCATAAATCAGATAAATGTTGGAAATGTCATCAGATACCTGGCTCGTATTACCATATGTGGTGGATGTGTTCGGACGCTAAAAGATATTGGACTAAAATCTACACGTGGTTGGAAAAAATGATAAAACAGCATATAGACTTTAAGCCAGAAATATTTTTATTGGGAATTATACCGGAAATGTACAATGAAGAATTGAAATATTTGATTGTAAAAGTGCTGACAGTGGCTAGGATTGTATTTGCTAAGAATTGGAAAAATGAAAAAATACCTATACAGGAGGAAGTTATTAAGAAAATTATGGACTGTGCTGAAGTAAGGTAGTTGTATAATGAAAAAAATGATTAATCTGTTCTTAGGTTCCAGTATGTAAACATTGTTTTTGAGATGCTTAAAGAGAGTGGTCTGTCTGTAATATCTAATATCTACAATTTTCTTAGAAATTGATGTTAAAGTTTTCCAGTTCATCCAGTTGGTAAACTGGGTCTCATGCAGCATTATTTATTTACAGATTTTGTGTGTGTGTGTGTGTGTGTGTGTGTGTTCAACTGAAGCAGTGTTATTCGATAAAGTTGGTGAAACTAATTTTGGTTATTTATGTGACTTCTGAAAGAATGACCTAAAATTATATATTCTGATATATTAAAGGAAGGTTACTTAAAACAACATGAAATTACTTTCCTAAAAGTAATTTATTTCCTTAAAATAAAGTGAATACAAACAAAAAAATATTTCATTTACATTGGACATTTGACAAAATGTTTAATAAAGGTCATTAAAATCACCTTTGCTGCTGGCAATATAATTCAGGAGTACTTCATATGGTTTGGTTTTGGCCCTAAATTTTGGGGCTGATTTTAATGGAATTGTTACAAATGCTGATTGTTAAAGAAACTTTTTTCTTTCTTTTCTTTCTTTTCTTTTCTTTTCTTTTTCTTTCTTTCTTTCTTTCTTTCTTTCTTCTTCTTTCTCTCTCTTCATTCTCTCTCTCTTCTTTCTCTTTCTCTTTCTTTCTTTCTTTCTTCTTTCTTTCTTTCTTTCCTTCTTTCTTTCTTTCTTTCTTTCTTATATTCCCCAGTACTTGGAATATTCTAAGGTAACAAGAACACTGGAGAAATTTCAGGCATGACAAATGGGTTGGTTAAATAGAATTATGCAATACCACAAGAAAAAAATCTGTACCAGATTTGCACCAATTAAGAACTTCCCAAGAGAGTTATGTTGTGGAATGTCCATTTTCCTAAGGATATTGCACAGCTTGACATGTCAACCGAATTAAAGGTCTTTCTATAATCCACTAAGCATATATTGATTTATTTTTGTATATCCTTTGGCTATCTTAATTATTCAGTGTTTATTACCAGCCATGTTTCTTGGTCTTCTGACTTTTCCTAAGCCCACTTGAACATCTGGTATCTCCCAAATATAGGGCTCTAATCCATATTGAAAGATCCTATGTGTTGGATTGATAATATGTAAAACTGAAGAGTTCATATTCTGTGAGATGGGTAGCCATGTAAGTATGATGATAATATGCACATTTTATTAAATTTCCTTCCTTTAGTATTGATTTGCAGACAAACCTCTTCCATTCTATTGACTATTAAGTTATTCTCCAGATTACTAGCATAATTTGGGTTTTACTGATTGTTCTTCTGTTGCATGCCATATTTCTATAGCTATTTGGTCAACACAATATCTCTGTAAGTCAGTGGATTCTGCTTTTCCTTCTTTCAGAAAATAGGGACATGTATTCTCATCAATCTGAAGATAATAGGTAGATAAATGAAACAATGTATCATGTGGTGGACATGGTGCAAAGATGGTGGAAAATATTTTATTATTATTTATTAAATCTGTATGTGTTCTGACTTCCAATGATTCTGGGTTCTTGCAAATCATTTGCAAGAATAGGAAAGTTTATTAAATAGTACAGGTATAAACTTTAGCTTCTTTATTTCTTATTTCATGCTCATTATTTCATATTTTCCCTTGCAACTCGTATAACACTGCTTACCTGAAAGTATGACAGGTACACATGTAATATATAGAAATTTGGACAGGCTACAACCGTGATGGTGAACCTATGGCACGCGTGCCACAGGTGGCACGCAGAGCCATTTGTGTGGGCACTTGAGCCCCAGCCAAACTTACCTCACTGGGCATGTGCGCATCTCCCATCTGATTTTGGGCCCATTTGAGGGCTTTTTCGGCCTCCCAGACGCTCAAGGGAAACTTCTGCAGCCCTTGGAGGCAAAAAACAGGCCCGTTACATCATTTCCTGTATTTCTGGAAATACTGGAAGTGATGAAACGGGCCCATTTTTTGGCCTCCAAAGGCTGCAGAGGCTTCCCTTGAGCCTCTGGGAGGCTGAAAAAGGCCTCAAACAAGCCAAAAATCAGCTGGGAGGCGTGCACATGCCCAGTGCAGGTAAGGGGGTGGCAGGGGGATTGCATGCACATGCATAGGGGCGAGGAGACCCACGTGCACTGCCTTCTGGGTGCTGGCACGTGAGCACACAAATGCAATTTTTGGCACAGGAGCCCAAAAAGGTTAGCCACCACTGGGCTACAAGATAGTTCCTTCAGCACTCTAGAATGCAGTTAATCTGGCCTCAGTTTATTTAAATATTATGATTGCACATTTTTCTCATAATACTTCTTGCTTGTTCTAATGAATTGACATTATTATTCACATATAATTTTTAAAAAATTAAAACTCTGCATGGTACTTTTATGTTAACAAGTTAATTCAGATGAAATTCCTTCATATTTCCCTTCCTTGACATTCAGTTTCATATACCATTTTTTCCTTTTTTATTGGCATACTTTCTGTTACTATACTTACTCTCTTATCCATTGAAAATATTTCTTATTTCTTATTATTATTTGTATTTTAAAATACATTTTTCAAAATGTTTAGATTCTCCAGTCTGGTTATATCATCCTATCTTGCCCACTAGACTACCTGAAAACTTCATTTTCATTCTGTGTCCTTCAGTCTGAGTAATCAGCATTTGTTGACACTTTGTAATCTTCTCAGATGTGCAATCCCATCAATGACCATTTAATCAGGAAGGTACTTGGATTCACTTCACTGGATGATTTAGCCCTAATAGCTTCATGAAAGCTCGCAAACATAAGGCAGTCTGGACTCTTCTTAAGACAGTTCATAACCACCAAGTGTTTTTAGCTTCAATTCAACTTTCCCTGCAGTTGTGTTCTCAAAGATATCCTCACAGAACTCCAAGAGATTTACTTTAGGAATAAACAGGGAAGAATTAAGGAGAAGAAAGAAGAAAGGTAGTGTAATTGTTAGTGTCTACTAGAAGCACATGGGTGAGATTTATTTTTTAAAAATGCTTAGAATTGGGTTCATGTTTTGCTTTGCTTTTCAGCTTTTAAATTTGTTGGGGTTGCTAGTACTGACTTTACAGAAAAACACCTTGGTTGGAACTTCCTATATACAACAATGATCCTCTGGTTCTTTGTTAGAACTCAAATAATTGGAAAATTTATTGAATGTATAGACCATAACAATACATTAGGAATATAACTCTAATTTATTGACATAATATAATTCTGACCTGCTGATATAATAATTAGCAAATAAAATTGCTTGCTTCCATTTATCAGTGACATCAATAAATTTTTGTGTGTTTCTTCCTCCTACATTTTAAGATAAGTATTTTATTTTATTTATTTATTTTGCCAGTTGCATTAAACCTATATCGGGGGTATGCCCCTGTTTTATAATTTTTCCTCTTCACAGTGAGAAATTACATCATTGATTAGAAATAGTGTTATTGATGAGCAATACTCTCTGTAGCAAATTTCAAAGGAAGAGCATCAGGAGAAGAAAGGGCTGGGATTTGCCCCCCCCCATACTAGATGGTCAAATAGTCTGATCTGGGATAAAAAACTGAGGTTAAATCCCTGTGCTTGATGGATTAATGGCTGCTCTCAACAGCACCCCCTGTTTCTGTTTTTTCCTTCCTCTGTTTGATCCTCTTCACCCTTAGAAAGAAGAAGGTGAAGAAAGCAAAGTTGTGCAAACAATCCCACTACTTTACAACTAATCTCCCCCTCAGCAACACCTACATCAATCATCAAGACAAGTGGAATTGTGTTGCTGACACTTCTCAAATCAGAGCCTTTTCAGTGCTAATAGATTTTGGCCATTATTTTTTTCTCAGCTAGAGAAGCCTTTACACAACCACATGCATGCATGGATCTTAACAGACAAGACTATCCCAAAATGCATCTTTAGTGCTTTAGATTGAATTTCAGCCTAAGTGTCCATTTTAAACTGAGAAAGCTCAACCCATATCTAGGCTGCCTTTATTCTCCAAGGATTTCTAAACATTTTATAGAGTTGTTTAAAATATCATTCTCAGTCATGCATTAATAAAATATTTCATGGCAGGGAGGGGAGACAGTAAAAAAGAGAGATTCTCTTTATTATTTCAGAGGCTGAATGTTGAAATACCATGCAACATAAATACAAAATTGGCCTAGGTACAAAAGGCAGAAGTCTTTGGCTCTGACCATTTAAAATTAAAAAGAAAACCCTTGTTAATAAAACAGACAATCAGAGAATGCAAAGAATGGAAGAGACTTTGGAAATAACTCATCCAACCTCTTGCCCAGGAAGAAGTTCAAGTCAATAATAACCAGGACAAATGTTCATCTAATTTTTATTTAACTGTCTCAAGCAAAGGAGAACCTACTGGTCTTACAGCATTCTGTGTATTACAGAATGGATACAGAATATCCTAATGTTAGGATATTCCTTATGGTGGACACTCAGAATCCTTTTCCTTGTTGCTTAAATCCAGTGGTTCTTGTCCTAGGAACAATTCTGGAACAACTCTGAAGAGTTTCCATTAATATTCCTTTCCTATTTGTAGACAATTATTGTGTCTTCCTCTTCTTCAAATGCCTCTCCAACCACACTTGAGCACTTATTTTTCCTTCCAGTTCCATATTATCTTGGTTACTATCAGTGGTGGAATTCAATTTTTTTTACTACCGGTTCTGTGGCCATGGCTTAGTGGGCGTGGCAGGGGAAGGATACTGTAAAATCTCCAGTCAGAGGTGTTATTTGCTGGTTCTCTGAACTTCTCAATATTTCCGCTACCAGTTCTCCAGAACTGGTCAGAACCTGCTGAATACCACTTCTGGTTATTATCCTCTTGACATGCTCCACCTTGCCAATTTTTTCAGAAACACGTTGGCCAGAATTGGATGAAATATTCTAGGATTGAGTCTGAAAACAAAAAACAAATAGTTGCCTAGAAGACTAGGTGATACTACTTCTCTCAGTACACTAAAGCATTAGGTAACTGTACTCAGAATTGCAAAGGAGACACAGAGCTCTAACAAAACCTTGCAAAGCACATCTATAGCCTTATGGGTCTCTGCTTCTCTCTCAAGCCTCTAAAGCAGGGGTGTCAATACTCAAGGCATCACATTGTCATCATGAGATGTATCATGACTTTTTCCCCTTTGCTAAACTGGGGGCTGGACATGGCCAGCACATGATGCATCTGGTCCATAGGCTACAAGTTTGACATCACTGGGCCTGATGGATTACATCCCAGAGTTTTAAAGGAGCTGGCAGAGGTCATCTCAGAACCACTGCACCATATCTTTCAAAAATCCTGGAGCACTGGGGAACTACCAGAGGACTGGAAAAGAGCAGATGTGGTTCCCATCTTCAAAAAAAAGAAAAAAAACAGACCCAGGAAACTATAGACCAATCAGCCTAACATCAATACCCGGGAAGATACTGGAAAAGATAATAAAAAAACAGATCTGCCAACATCTAGAAACAAGTAAAGTAATAGCTAGCAGTCAGCATGGGTTTGTTAAGAACAGATCATGCCAAACCAATTTTATTTCATTCTTCAACCAAGTGACTAAATTAGTAGACCAGCAAAATACTGTGGACATAATATATTTAGATTTCAGCAAGGCATTCGACAATGTAGACCACAATCTACTTCTTAGTAAGCTAGAAAAAAGTGGAACAGATAGCACCACCACTAGATGGACTTGCAACTGATTGACAAACTGTATTCAACAAGTAGTCCTTAATGGGTCTAAGTCTACATGCAGGGAAGTAAGCAGTGGGGTGCCACAAGATTTTGTCTTAGGCCCAGTACTCTTCAATATCTTCATTAACGACTTAGATGAGGGAATAGAAGGGAACTTACCAAATTTACAGATGATACTAAGCTGGCAGGAATAGCTAACACC
The DNA here is from genome assembly GCA_009733165.1 of Naja naja. Lineage (NCBI taxonomy): Eukaryota > Metazoa > Chordata > Lepidosauria > Squamata > Elapidae > Naja > Naja naja. The sequence continues at coordinate 64,126,104 of CM019148.1, forward strand.
CAAGAAGATAGGCTCAAGATCCAGATGGATCTTGACAGACTAGAACACTGGGCCGTATTTAACAAGATGAAATTCAATGTAGAGAAAAGTAAAGTCCTACACTTAGGCAAAAAAACCCAGAAGTACACATATAGACTGGGTGAAACCAGGCTCAATAGCAGAAACTGTGAGAGGGATCTTGGAGTCTTAGTGGACAACCAGCTAAATATGAGCCTGCAGTGTGCAGCAGCAATAAAAAAAGCTAATACAATCCTAAGTTGTATTAACAGAGGGATACAATCAAGATCAAGGGAGATAATAATACCACTCTATAAAGCCTTCTTAAGACCACACCTAGAGTACTGCATCCAGTTTTGTTCACCACATTATAAAAAGATATTGAGACTCTAGAAAAGTACAGAGAAGAGCAACCAGGATGATTACGAGACTGGAGACTAAAGCATACGAAGAATGGTTACAGGAACTGGGCTTGGCTATTCTAGTAAAGAGAAGAGACATGATAGCAGTCTTCCAATATTTGAGGGGCTGCCACAGGGAGGAAGGGGTCAAGCTATTTTCTAAAGCACCTGTAGGCCAGACAAGGAATAATGGATGGAAACTGAACAAGGAGAGATTTAACCTGGAAATAAGGAGAAACTTTCTGACAGTGAGAACAATGAACCAATGGAACAGCTTGCCCTCGGAAGTTGTGGGAGGGTCATCACTTGAGACTTTCAAGAAGAGATTGGACTGCCATTTGTCAGAAATGGTGTAGGGTCTCCCGCTTGGACTAGATGATGATGATGATGATGATGATGATGATGATGATGATGATGATTATATTATATTATTATATTTCTATGCCGCCCTATCTCCCAAAGGACTCAGGGCGACTTACATTAAGAAAAAAGAACAAAACAAAAGTTAAAACAGAATTAAATGACCTACAAGTTCCCTTCCAACTCTGATTATCTGTTATCTGTTATCCCTGCCCTTAAGCATATGGATAGAGGAAGCCAAAAAAAAAGCAAAGAAAAATCAAGTTATTTATTTATTTATTTATTTACTTACTTACTTACTTACTTACTTACTTACTTACTTACTTACTTATTTACTTATTTCCTCATTCAGAGGAATTTTTAAGAGAGTATGCCAAACCAGAAGTTCAGGTCATCCAATTTGTCAAATGTAGTTGCAAAAATCCAAACATCAGATTTAAACTTTAGATGGGAAGAGTTTTCTATTTGCTGTCAATTAGTGATTATATAGATCTTTGCATCCTGAATTGACTAGATTGGAAAGATTTGATGTGTTTACAATCTATAAACTGCCCTCCCAAAGTCTTCTTTATCATACTTTGATACCTTATACTGTCTCATCTTTATATACATGTTCTATCTCATTTTGTGAATAAGATTGTAGGAAGCAACTAGCATCATTATTGCATAACAAATACTTCTATTTCTTCTTTATGTTTGTTTAAGGATGCATACATATCACAAGAAGAAATGAATCATATTGATATTGTAATAATGCCTGTAATTAACCAGATATCAAAAGAGAACAAAATGAAACATGTTCCAAAATTGTAAAAAAACAACTAATAAAAGTAGTGAAATTTTCATTTTCATGAGATATTTAAACAGCATAATAATTGAAGGAACTAAAGCAGGGTTTCCCTAGTCATTGTTAAAGAGGAGAAAATTCTAGGATATCCTTATCATTCTATACAATGGAGACATTTTTCATCAAATCACTGACCAAAGGCAGAGAGAGCTCTCTTACTTATACTGAATGGAATCTAGCCATATGAAACCTTAGACAAATCCAATCAGCAGGCTTCATTAGCTTGAGAGCTCCTGGGAACACACTTCCTTAGAAACTAAGCTGGAGTTTTGACAGTCTCATCTTTCCTTCTACTGTAAAAACTAGCTCTGACTAGGACCAAATAGAGATAGTGTCATCTCCATTCCTCATAACAATTTCTCAATCTGTTTTATCTCTACCTACATAGAGATGTGCGCCACCATTTGCTAGCTGTTTGTCATATAATGTACTCCTGTTTTCCCCAGGTTTAATTAATAGTTTGTTTATGTTAATACAAGCCTACATACATTATGTTCTTTTTTCCACTGTGTAAGAAGACTTGTGGCATCTTATAGCATGCTGACTATCACTAATTCTCCTAAAGACAAATGGTTTGCCTCCACCAAAACAGATTTTAGGAAGACAGAAGAATGCAAACCTGAAAAATGGGAAGGGGTTCAAAAAGTTTGACTTTGCAACAGTGCAATAAAACCCTTACCTCTTCTTTTAAAGTGTATCAACCAGGGCTCCAAACATAGCAAGCCTGCCATCCATGGCTATTAAATCTTGGGTGATCACTAATCAGCAACCAAGAGTTAGAGAAGTGCATTATGAGAGCACAAAATGCAAAAGATGCTTCATCTGAATCCCATAAAAGGCCATTGTGTTATAGAAAATCATCTTAGATCAGCTATGGTTTGATGGGAAGAAAGCCTGAAAAGATCTTGCCTTTCAGTCTTGACCATCTACCTTTCTTTTCCTTCTTCCCCTTCTTCTCCTCAACTGCTACCAATTCTAGTTATCTGAGCTGGATGCTTCTCTTATCATTTGGGCTTAATGTTTTATTATCATTGTTCTTATCTATGCTGTGCACCACTTAGAATCAAGAACACGTAAAGGGCCATAGAAGCATCAATCAATCGTCTCAGCATGGGATGTTCTTCCAGCCTGCTCAACACCAAATTTTCCCAACTGCTTTTCTTCCTTTCCTTTAAACATGAATTTTCTGGAGTAATCTCCAGCACCAAAAGTTCAACCCAGACTTCCCATCCTATGCACAAATGACCAAAATCAAATTATCATGTTTTAGGCATATTACGTGAAGACTTAAGTTTTTTTTTTTTTTTAGCAATTCATACTGTTGGGAAAGGAAATAGGAGAATGATCAGCAGCAAGGGGGATAGACTCAATGCCAATGGGTGTTCTGTTGGAAGTCCTGAAAGGCCAGGTTGGAGATAAATCATTCTGAGAAGATCCTAACAATTGCCATAAACTTGATGGCATATACTGTAATCAGCATCCCAGAACCACTGTGTTATATTTCCAATAAGATGCACCAAACCGTTGTTTGTTAGTACAGTAAGCATGATTAATGGGCTACAGTCCTTCCTGACTAACATTAGATACAGATGTAAGATACGCATATGCTATGTATGCATGATTTTGCATAGATGATAGCATATAAATGATCTCCCAGTTTATAGTATGTATTGGTACTGTATTATACAAATGGGTATAATCCTTAGAGAATCAACCACAAACAGATTCTGTATATGGGAAAAGCATGAACATTCTCTGAGCAATTGTTCCATTTTCCTTCTCAGTAAATATAATTTAGACCCGGGTGAGATGGAGAGGTATTTGTTCAGCTTAGTGGGTGATGTGTGAAGTATCATCCCTACTGAATATCAGACTGTAAGCATATATGCCTAGCAACTTGACACCTGTTGTATAATAAATTCAGACAAGTCTAGATATTAATTGGAGAGAAATGTTATTGCCAGGCTTAGCATCAATTAACACATCTTTATACAGTATGTTGAAAAGTGTATGTGTGGCACCTCAGCCATGATTCAAAATATTATACCAGTTATGCAAATGTGTCCCTTATGGGTATTTAGTATTGGCAGTTCTTTGCCTAAATAGTCTGTGTCTGAATGTCCTGCCAAGAAAGATATGGCTGGGCAAATTCAGAACAGAGAAAGATAGACAGGAGCTGTATCTCAGAGCTAAAAGATTTTTGCACACAAAGATCTTGGGTTTAATCCTCAGTATCCCCAGATAGACCAGGGACCAATTTCTATACCACCTCAGCAGTGGTTGTTCATGTGTATTGACCTGTAGAGAGGAACCACTGAGAAGAATGAATTTGTGTGTCTATATGACTAAGTTTCCTCACCATGAGAAACTTTCAACCTAAATTACCGAGACACTTCTTATGTACTAGGCATGATATAAACAAACACATAAAATCATTTTCAAAGCATATTATAACTATCAGAGTCCTATAACATGATAAATCAAAACTATCTAAACCTATTCTAACCCATTCTATTAAATTATTAAAGAGAACCAGGTTTTTTTTAATGATTAAAGGCACCAGGCTACAAACTGGTGCATTTAAATACTACAGAGTGTGAGTTCTAGTTCTTGTTCTGCCTTAGGCACAAAGTCAGCTGGTTGATCTTGGGCCAGTCACTTGCTCCTTGCTCTAGGAAGAAGGCAATGGCAAGTTTTTTATTTGCCAAAGAAACTGCAGGGACTTATTCATGTAATCAAGGTTACGATGGAGGCATACACACATCCAAACACACACAAAATACACACACACGTATGGGAGTGAGCATGGTATATACATGTTTGGGAAAAAGAGCCTGGGCTACTTTAGGAGGCACACTAATAAATTAATTCTTGGGTTACACTTGGATATTGCAACACAGCTTTTGAGACAGGGGAAACAGTCCAACTCAACTATCCTTGATTGTATGAGTAAAGTGTGAGGCTACATTAGCACAGAAGAAGACTCCCTATCTATTATGAAGATACCAACTTATTTGAATTATTTTTTTCAAAACTTGGTTGACTGACTTAAATTCTGTGTGTAGGTATGTAATTTCTAAACAGATTTGTTCACAGAACACACTCAAGCATCTGGGGGAAAACGTAGCATTAAGGAACAAGGATTTTTAAAAATGCCAGGTTTTGAACAATGGAAAGAAGGAGCTACACTGTTGTTTAAGGGCACTCTCCTACTAAAAAGATGAGTGGCTTTTGAAGTTAACATGTATAGCAGGCAGGGGTGGAGGACAACAGCTGTATGGCCTGTAGGCTTCTGTGCTTGATTGCAAGCTTTCCTATGGCTTTTAAATGAAAAGTGCAATAAGATGTTGTTAGCCAAACTGGGGTCCATTGCCTCATCTGCAAAGGCAGATGAGCCTTAGCATGGATCTGGGCCAATCAGCCAAGCTGAAATGACCAGAAGCAGAACTTTCCAGAGTTCTTTCCAGAGAGCATCACAGCAAAGAGACCATCACAGGAGGGCAGTCCTTCCCCATCCCTGTTTCTCACTTTATAGCCTTAAATATTGTATCCTTAGGAGATGTTGGTGTTATCTCTATCCAAAATGTACTTATTACTGCTGCTAACAAATGTGTGACTCCTTCCTGTTTCTTTCCCTCCATGTCTTTGCAGTTTTTTCTTCATCAATCCTCCTTTCTTCTAACATGCATTAACAAATGTATATGAGGGACTGTCAGATCTGTCACATTTGGTTACCTCCACTTTTTATTTTTCTTTAAATTTGGTTTTTTTTCAGCTTTCAGTTACATGTTCATAATTTCTCACGTGAAGTCTTATTAATTTCTCTCACTATCTATTTCTGCTGCACTTTTCTATAATATATGCAGATTATTACATTTTTGTTGAGTGCTTTTTAAAAAATTGTTTCACCAAGTCCAAAAATGGCACATTTCAGCATACAAATGCATTATTATTCAAATATGTATGTGTAAAGTAGAAGTTTGGTAAAATATTATCAAAATGTAAACAGATATCTTCATGCTAATGCTGGTTGTATCCTTCAGAATATGCAGATGACATACTTGATGCATACTGAGATAAATATTGAATTCACTGTGATGAATGATACTGCATCTTGTGATGCAGTGAGAAATTCTTTTGAGCTCATAGACCAGAGTGAAATAGACATTGCTCACTGTCACATAAGCTCTGTCAGCCATGGGCTAGATCCCTCTTCTCATGGTCATTTTAGATTGGCCAAGCAAAGTATGAGCAATTAGGTTGAGGGAGGGTAAGTTGTTGCCTGCCATGAAGGAGATGTAGTATGATCTTTCTTGAAGAAAACTTCCCTCAGTTGAGCTGTAGTGGCATTTTTTATGTTGTTGCTAACTTTCTATTTTTTGGGGAAAGATTGTTAATGAGGTGGTGGGAACCAATATCAGAGAATCCCTAGAGGAAATGGAGCATCTAGAATCCTTCTAGTCCAGGTCCAGATATGCATAGGCACCAGGGATCTAGTGATGGCCTTTGTTGGTATATCAGAAATGATAGGAATATTACTGTCTCTATTTGTCTCCTTAAGCCACTAGGCACCGTTCAGTATCATCAACCATAGCATTCTCTGAATCACCTGCAAGGTTTGAGAATTGGGGGCACTGCTTTGTCAGCAGACAGTTCAAGACAATAGTCATAGGGAAAGAGTACCCTTGGCTGTTTCATTGGAGTGTCTCAGAGCTCCTCCTCTTTCCTTATTATATAGCACCTATGTGAAAGCATTGAGAGATATCATCTGTTAGTTTGGGAATGAGGTGTCACTAACAAGTACATCAAACCCAATTGTGCATCACACTACACCTACCAAGCCTTAATAACTGGATATGATGAAATAAGCTCATTTGGTGTCCTTCAACAAATATCTGGATGTCCCCCATAAACTTCAGTCTTGAAGTTCTTGATGGATTTGCATTCCTTCCAAAAGGACTTGGGGATCTCCAGGAGTCAAGGCACTTGTTTAATCAGTAATTGGAAGTCATGGTTGTGGACTAGGGAGACTTTACACAGCTTGGTCTAGTGCATGGGTTCTAAACTCATGGCTTCACATCGCCATCATATGATGTATGTGACATTTTTCCCCTTTGTGGATCTGGGGAGGATGTGGCCTACATGTGACGCATCTCGCCATGGGCCGCTAGTTTAATACCCCTGGACTAGTGTATCAATTACAAACCTACCTCAAACAGGATGTCCTAGCAATGGTAATAAATTCTCTGGTCACTGCTCAGCTGAATGGCTGTAATGTGCTCTACATGACTAATGACAATACGGTGGTGTAGCTGATACAGCTTGTGATGATCCAGCTGCAGATGGAACAACCCTAGCAATGTAATGTTGCTGCATTGTACTAGGTTTCTTGACCAGTTGAAATAGTGATTATCACCAGAATATGCCAAGCACTCTCTTGCCTAAAGGGAATCCACCTATGCAACCTGAACATCTAACAAGAAGTGGTTAAGTTGTGAGATTCTTGGGGTATACAGTATATGAAGGAGTAGTGGGTTTCCATGGCTGGTCAAACAATTTGGTACATGCTTTGGATATGTTTGATCTCTTCTGTCCTTATGTCCCATAAGTTATTTAAAATTATTTTGTTTCTTTGGGCTTTTAATTCTGGTTAATGCTGGGTAGCCACTATAGTTGAATTAATTTGTGCAATTCTTTTTGTATTTTTATTGTCTCAATACTGTTATTTATTGCTTTAGATTGCAAATGGCCTAGAGTTTTTTGTTTGTTTGTTTGTTTTTTATTGGTCAAGTTGGCAAACATTAAATAAAGAAATAAGTATCTATCATAGTGCATGGGATGCACAACTCAATGTTTCCATAGCAACTACATATTTTCAGAATAGCACTTTGTTTACAATGCTGTATTTATGGACTAATTCAACAAAACCACTTTCAGATATGGTGACAGATGTTATCACATATAAAGAAGCGTGAAAACAAAATTAGATTTCCTTAGATTTTTTTTTCTTTTTCCAACTTATTTATGGCCCAGCACAAATGACCAATTTGCTTTGAGAAGTTCAAGATAAATCTAGGGTAAGAATTTTCCCACATCTTAGTGAGAAAGAGAAAAAGCAAATACAAGTTGGCTTCAAAATGAGTAGCTGTTACATATTACTGATTTACTTTCTACTGAGGTCAAAATTACTTCAAGAGGCCAAATTTCTTCCTTGATAGGAAATTGTTAACAGGAAGTCATTCATTTGTATTGATGGATTATCAGTTAATAATCAGCTAAAATGTGTAACTGACCAAAATCAACCAGTTGCTTGTCTAGGTTTTTTCAGCATAACACTTTAGAAATATAAAGTTCTGTATATAACTATTATAACAGAAGTATCAAATTCAGTTTTGACATAATTTAATAATTTAAACAACTTGTAAATATGTAATATGTAATGATCATTTCCACAAACTAGGGTGACTAACCACCCAGAATTACACTATGGTAAGAAGGGCAGTGAATAAATTTAATAAATAGGTTAAATAAATAAATTAAGTGACATGCCACAATTTGGTACCCCACATTATATTTTCTCCACTATCTTTACATTGCCATTGCCCAATTACTGCCTATATTTTTCAGAAATACCTTCCATTTTTCCTTCCAATTCCTTTACCTTTTAGAATTAGCCTTAGTCCTAACCAGATTTCTGCACACTTAAAATAGGATAAGCTATGTTACTTATTGAGAAGGATAACATTTACAAATTATTATACAATGATTACCAATTTACAGTCTTGATTGCAAATAATTCCTTTTTGACCATTTTTTATTCTTATTTTATAAAATACAAGAAGAAAAGAAAATAGAAAATTAAGGGAGGGAAAGGAAACGTGGGAAAGGGGCTGTGAGATACAAAGGGGAAGAGAAAAGAAAGAAAAGGGGGCATTGACATCCAACTCTTCCTAGCGCAGTACAAGATAAACACAGCCCAACCTCAACTTTTTGCTTTTACACATTAATATGTAACTAGCCATTTCTATAATACCAAATCTTTCTAATCAACAAAATGAACATCGAAGTTTCATTTTTTCTTCACAAGCACAAATTCCACGACAATTTATTTTCTAGTTGGGTTTGGTTACATTTTGAAAGACAAGTGGGAGGATTGGAGTAGGGGTTTAGTCAAGTTGGATATTATAAGCCTAGAATAACTATAATTCTCAATTTACCTAGTAAGAAACCAAATAATATAAATGAGATCTGTTAATGAATTAGTATCAATAGATAGGACACTAGAATCTGCCTAAAAAGTTGAATGAAGTCACCAAAGTTTATAATTGTCTGATTCCTGAAATGAGTCTATTTAATTCACAATGCTGAGATGCATACAAACTGCCTCATTATAAGAGATTACATTCTCTTGGTATTAGCCATGATAACAATGGCATGAAGGGACTGTATTTCCATGCATAATAACAAATAAAATCGTTCTTTAGCTCAGGAAAAAAAACCAAGGTGTATAAAATCATGCAGGAAGGAGTTTAGGAGAAACATAGTATTTCTTCCTTTTTCAGAATACTAGGACCTAAGGATCACCTGATGATGTTGACTGGAATTAGAAGAGACAGAGAAAAACATATTGCTTCAATCAACACAAGCTTTTGGAATCCATTATCACAGGATGCAGTGATGGCTATAATTTTGTTAGCTTTAAAAGAAAATTCAGTTATTGGTCTTTAAGGCTCAGTATTAACATTAGTTGCTGATGAACAGTGGTGGGAAAGTTTTTGTCTCCATCACTTGTTTGTGATCCATAGAAATGTGGATTTTCTGGAAAAAAAATTAAATTGGGAAAGTGATCCTAATCAAATGACCATTCTAATAAATATTGATCTTAATAGTCTGCACAAATCACACTGGACCCCTACCAATTTGCCTATAGCAAGAACAGGAGCACCGAGGATGTTGTTTCCATAGCATTACACACCATTCTAACACACCTGGACAATAAGAACACCTATGCAAGAATTCTGTTTGTTGACTTCAGTTCAGCATTTAATACAGTCATTCCCTCCAGGCTGATCACTAAACTTGGTGACCTTGGCATCAATACTACTCTTTGCAATTGGATACTGGACTTCTTGACAAACAGACCACAACATGTCAAGTTAATAACTCCACCTCATCCACCATCACACTAAGTACTGGTGTTCCCCAGGGCTGTGTGCTGAGTCCCTTCCTGTTCTCTCTTTTCACCTATGACTGCAGGCCTGTGGATGGCTCTAACACCATTATCAAGTTTGCAGACGACACCACGGTGATTGGACTCATCAACGATAACAATGACTCAGAGTACAGGGAGGAGGTGCAGAGCCTAGCTACATGGTGCGCTGACAATAACTTATTACTCAACACTAACAAGACCAAAGAGCTCATTGTGGATTTCAGGAAGAAGAGTGCTTGCACACATTCTCCTATATACATCAATGGGAGAACGGGAGAACGTGTCACCAGCTTCAAGTTCCTGGGGATCCACCTCTCTGAGGACCTGTCCTGGCAGTTCAACACCACTAGCTAGTTCTTGGCATTGTATCTTCTAAGACTAATATTCCACAGGTTCTGTTGTAACTGCTTCTTCACCTTCAGAATCAGTATCTGAGTTCTTTGACATTGTGAAACAGAAAATGCTGAACTAAGATTAACTTGGCCTGGTATAACAGACTTATTTGTACTTGAGAATATAGTTCAGTTGTTTATCCATCCATTCATAAAGAAAGGACATCCTGTTTTCTTCCCCTCTCTTGACAGGGGGAATCACAAGACACAGATTATATCTAATTGTTTTAGTATCAGTGTTACCATATCCTGTGATTCTTGGAATGTTTTGGACTACCCTATTGCTTCTTGGGCTGTGTTTGAGTGCCTTCGGGCAAGCACGCTTTACTAAGCATTTGACTCATATTTATATTTGCTTTTATCTAACTAAACTGTTATAAATTTTCTGGCTTCTAAAGTACTGTCGTTGTGTGTTTGTATGTCAACAGCCCTGAAACAAAATAATTGAGGTCTTGGTATTGTTTATCTTTAATATCTTTTTTTGTTTATTGAAACATTTGGTTTATAAAAAATGGAAGCTTTAGCAGTAGCTCAGCTCTGAACTACTGATTTTTTTCATGCCTCCAAGAAAATAGTTGAAAAATGGGCCTTCAGAGGGCCTTCATGTGTAATTTTATAGGGAATTACTTCCATTTATTCAAATATGAACAATCCTTTAGTTTATGCATAGTATGAGATGATCTGAGAAGACATACGTTTTTCATAAATTGTTCATCTCCCATTTTATTTTGGACCAGTTATGCTATTTTTTTCCTGAAATAAAAATAATGCACCCAGGAGTAAGCTGGCTGATTAGCACAATTTCTATATTGGGCAATGCCTAATCTGCATCCAAATACAATGCCTTATACTCATTATTAATGAGATGAGAATTTTTAAGTAGAAATAGCTAAGTCGTAGAAGTAAAATTCTAAGTAAAAATGAACTAGATTTTATGATAATTTATCTGAGCCTTTCATATCAGCTTAAGAGACATTTATATACATATATACATATACACATATTACTTTCCTTTTAACACTGTAATTTAAGTGAAGTTTGCTTCAACATCTCTACCCAGACTCCAAGGCACAAAATCCCCACTACCTTCTGATCTATCCAACAAAATATTAAGCCTGTAATTATGAATTGACAACCTTTTCACTTACATTAAGCAAAGAGCAATCATACAGATATTCAGGCTGTGTCACCCAGAAGCAAGAATAACTTTCAGCAACAATAACTCAATGGGGTAAATCTTGCATACTGCAGAGAGTCTTCCTCAGAGTTAGCCGTATCGCCTTCAACAAAATGTAGTCTTTTCTTTCTACTCAGCCAATTTGTAAATGATCTGAATCCTCTGGCTATCCTCCCCACTGTAGGGACTGCAATGCCTGTTGAGTTGTTTTTATTCTTGAATAGACTTTGTTTCTATCTTCTTTAAAGCTTTTTACCTACCATCTATATCTCTTCACATTGCCTGATTTTAGGCTTGGCCTTTCCCTCTTTTTCTTAGCTTGTTGGTCCTTTGCTTCTCCCTTGTTCCCCCAAGGAGTATCTCTGTGCCTCTTCCACAGTTCCACAGATGTTCATATTTTCCCAGCTTTTCTAAATCTTACGTCTACCTTTCTGCAGACCGCCTCCCTTATTAAAATTCTTTTTAATGTTTAAAATGTTTATTGGTGAGATATAACAAAGAACTAAAAATGTACTCTCACTAGTGTATTTCAACACTAAGTGAAATAAAACTATGTAAACTATGTAAACAAAGAAAAAGAAGCAGGAAAAAGGAATAAAAGGGCACGATATAAAGGAATAAGCAAGGTATTTGTAAATGTCATAGAGGTTTTACTTTTCTAATATATCTGTAATTAATTATGAGTAAATGAATATACTATATTGCTTTAAAGATCTAAAATGTTATTAACAATGAATAAATATAACTAACCACAAACAAAAGAGTATAAATATTTTAGTGAAATGATAAAATACAATAAATTGTTTCCAAATTACTAGAGACTGTTCTGATTTTAAAATCCATAGATACTGGCAACTTTTGGATCTGGTTCAGATATATATACTAAACTATAGTCTAGGAATGGTTTCTACTTTGAATTAAATCCTGCATCAGATTTTCTTTAAGATACCAAGTTATTCTGGTCTTCAAAGCATCCTCCCACAGCTTTTAGTAAAAAGCATATCATATCCTTGCAGTAATCATATACAAAGCTAATTCAGTATACTTTGAGGAAATATATGGCTTAGTAAATTGTAATAAAAATACTGCAGATTGAAATGGGAATTAAGCATTTAAAATTTACTTCGTTCTGGTATGAATCATCCTTGAGAATTGCTGTGGTTTGCGACATTGCCACCAGATACGGAAAAAAGATCTGAACCTACTACACTTAAAGTAATTTTCACAAAATTAATTATCTATTTTAGCAATCAGAACTGGAAGAATAGCCCAAGAAGTGAAGTAATATACTGCTAATTGATTTTCTTCACCTACTCCAAGTTGCCTATCCAAAGCTTCTTTTCACTTCTTTATTTTCATTTCTATTTACCTTAGCATCTGAAAGGATCCTATTTCCTTTGATTATGACTTCTAGTTACAGACTTTTTCAATCAGATTTTTCACTCCCAGGTTAAAGTACTCAGCTCTCCTGGCAATCCTTTTAACTGTCCGCATCAAACTGTCCGCATCCCTTTATTTGTTTCTCAACTTTTTCAGTTTGTTTATCTCTTAATTTGACTGCAAAAAGCTGGGTTGTGCATACAAGGATGCAATTTGTTTCACTCAATGATAGAAAGCGTTGTCATTTATTTCTCTTTTTCTTCTTAGAATGGCAAGGTCAATCCACAATATATTACTTTCTGAGAAAGATATTTAGTGTAATTTAACTTTATTTCTCAGTTTAGACATTTTTGGTGGAGCCTCTTGATCTGCTACTGCAAGGCCATGAGGCACTAATCCACCTGCTTCTGCCTTATGGAAAGTCTGTTCTGCAGAATTCATGGTAATATGATGTGTGATTTCTGTTAGTCTCTTTTTCTTTCATGATATTAATAGCTCTTACTTTGATGTGCTATATGAAGTTTATTCTGTTGATGATTCAGGGTAGCAATCTTGCTAGCTTGCTTTTTCACTTGTAGAATGGCTCACTTTGGTGGGTTTAATGTTTTATTAATGCTTCTATTGCTGTTTTACATTGCTTTACATACCTTTGTGTATCATTTGGCAGAGAATGTCTCTAATAAATGTCTTAAACAAATACCAAAACAGAAAGTCAGGCCTTTCCTTTCTCCACCTTTTTTATCAATGTGATCACACTTTTTGAAGTGAGCTCAAAAAACAAAAATTTGACATAATCCAGCAGAATTATTTTTGTCCTGTTCTAGCAAGAAACTCTAATTATATAAAAAGGAATCAAATTTTCCATTCTGTCCATGACTTGTTTAATTAGAAAAGTTTACCAATTTAATCCAACTTAAACCACATGGACTAGGTTGAAATGGGGTCAACTAAACTATGGTTCAGTGCATGCTGCAAATGCATCCATATAAATTTATTTATTTTATTTTATTTTATTTGGACTTGTATGCAGCCCCCTCTCCCAAAGGACTCGGGGTGGCTCACAACTAAAATACAAACAATAAATAATTTAAAAAACCATTAAACCACAACAAGCTTAAACAGACTAAAACCCAATTTAAACCCCCCAAAAGTCAGTCCAGCCCAGCCTGCTCAAACAGCCAGGTTTTTAGGCCACGGTGGAAGGAGCGGAGATCAGGAGCCAGACGGAGCTCCAAAGGTAGTTGATTCCACAAGGCAGGAGCTGCTACAGAATAGGCCCTCCCCCGGGGCACCGCCAGCCAACACTGTCTTGCAGACGGCACCCCAAGGAGTCCCTGTCTGTGCGCACGCACAGGGCAATCGGCATTCGATGTTGGCAGGAGACGCTCCCGCAAATACCCCGGACCCAAGCCATGTAGGACTTTGAATGTTAATAATAATACCTTGAATCTCACCCAGAGGGCAACCGGCAACCAATGCAGCTCACGCAGGAGGGGTGTAATATGGGAGTATTGGGAAACTCCCATCACAACCCACGCAGCCACATTCTGCACCAGTTGAAGCCTCTGGGTGTTATGCAAAGGCAGTCCTAAATGGAGAGCTTTGGAGTAGTCGAGTCGGGATGTAACAAGTGCATGAGTGACCATGCAAAGGGCATCTCGGTCCAGGTATGGGCATAGCTGGGGAACCAGCCTGAACCTGGGCAAAAGCGCCCCTGGACATGCCCCCCATCTGCTTCTCCAAACCGAGCCATGAATCCAGGAGGACCCCCAGGTTTTGCGCCCTATTCACAGGGGGCAACACCTCTCCCCCATGACCAAAGATGGAACCTGCTGACTGATCCGAGATGCCTGTACACACAGCCACTCAGTCTTGGCTGAATTGAGCTGCAGCCTGTTCCTGCCCATCCAGATCCGTACCGCATCCAGACAGCGGGACATCACAGAGAGGGCATCACTGATTTGGTTTGGGGTGGAGATGAACAACTGGGTATCATCAGCATTCTGATGATACCTCACCCCAAAACCATGGATGATCTCACCCAGCGGCTTCATATAGAAAGAATCAAGATAATCCATCTTTTCTTGGATACTTGGCCATTGTATTCCAATCACAGCTTCAATAACCTTTCCCCCAAAAGTAAGGTTAGAGATGGAGTGATATGTATCAAATATAAGTAGACCCAGAAAAGATCTTTTAAGGAGGAGGCACATCACAACCTCTTTTAAGCCTATTGGCCTCACCATCCCTCAATGAAGTGTTGATATCTGCAAGATCTAGTCTGTCACTGCTTGTACAGAGATGTGACCTGGGAAAAACTATGCAGAGATTGTTTTGCAAGAGCATGCAATGAATTCCGACTGTTTGGCTCCATCCTACATACACACTGACATGCATCCCTGGAGTGTATGTGGGAAGGAAGGGAAAACAATCAGTCTCTCAAGGTCCTCTATGAAAAAATATAGTTCCTGTCAAAGTTATGGAATCAGTTTCCTGGTCTAGCCTAGTGTTAACATTCAAAGTCCTACATGGCATGGGTCCAGGATACTTACGAGAATGACTCCTCCCAGTTTCAAGTACCAACTGCCCGGTACGGGCACATAGACAGGGCCTCCTCAGGTTGCCGTCTGCAGTTCAATGTCACTTGGCGGGGACTCGAGGGAGAGCCTATTCTGTGGCGGCCCCCACTTTATGGAATCTCCTTCCACTGGAGCTCCGGCTTGCTCCTGATCTCCATACCTTCTGCCATGAGCTAAAAACCTGGCTGTTTTTACAATCTGGGCTATGCTGACTCCTTGGGTTTTCTTGATTTTAATCTTTGGGGTTTTTAATGTTAATTCAGCTTAGTTTGTTTAATACGCTTTTTAGGTAATTTATTGTTGTATTTTCTTTTAATCTGTGAGCCGCCCCGAGTCCTTTGGGAGAGGGGGCGGCATATAAGTCGAATAAATAAATAAATAAATACCTCAAATCAGTGATGCCCTCTCTGTGATGTCCTGTTGTCTGGATGTGGTGCAGATCTGGATGGGAAGGAACAGGCTTCGACTCAACCCAGCCAAGACAGAATGGTTGTACATACCGGCATCTCAGATTATTCAGCATATTCCACCGTTGGTCATACAGGGAGAGGTGTTGCCCCCTGTGGACAAGGCACGTAACCTGGGCGTCCTCCTGGATACACAGCTCAGTTTGGAGGAGCAGGTGGGAGCTGTGTCCAGGGGGCATTTGCCCAGGTTCATCTGGTTCACCAGCTGCACCCTTACCTGAACCAAGATGCCCTATGGACAGTCACTCATGCACTCGTCACTTCCTGAATCGACTACTGCAATGCTCTCTACATGGGACTGCCCTTGCGGATCACCCAGAGGTTGCAGCTGGTGCAGAATGCAGTCACATGGGTTGTGATGGGAGTGTCCCGATACTCCCATGTTACAACCCTCCTGTGCGACCTGCATTGGTTGCCAGTTGCCTTCTGGGTGAGATTCAAGGTACTAGTGATGACATACAAAGTCCTACATGGCTTGGGTCCAGGTACTTGCGGGAACATCTCCTGCTGGCATCACATTCCGATCACCCTGCATGCTCCCACAGGCAGGGCCTCCTTGTGGTACCATCGACTAGACATTGTTGGCTGGCGGTGCCCAGGGGTAGGGCCTTCTCTGTGGGAGCACCCACCCTGTGGAACCAGCTCCCCTTGGGTCTTCATCTGCCCCTGATCTCCGCTCCTTCTGCCGGGACCTGAAGACCTGGCTGTTTCAGCAGGCCAGCCTGGACTGAACCAAGAGTGTGGGGGGGGTTCTTTTTAAGATAATTTTAATTAGTTTTAGTTTATCATTGGGCTTGTATTATTTAATTATTTTTAAGTAATTTATTGTACTGCATTTTTACACTGTGAGCCGCCCTGAGTCCTTAGGGAGAGAGGGCAGCATACAAGTCTAATAAATTATTATTATTATTATTATTATTATTATTATTATTATTATTATTATATGGCTGACGTTATTTCAGATTCTCTAAGGCAGGGGTGTCAAACTTGATTGCATCAAGGACTGCATCAGGGTTGTGTTTGACTTTGGGGGTGGGGGTGGCTAGGAGACATGGCCAGCTCAATGTCACTTATGTCAGGGGTGTCTGTGGTGGCCTGAGTGCTTTGCCAGTGAAAATGGGCTCCCGAGCTCCATTTTTGATTGTGATGACTTCCTGCAACCCTCTGCCAGTGAAAATGGACCTTGGGAAAACCTCCTGCACAGATCTTGCCAGCTTCATTTTTGCTGGCAGAGGCACTGGGGTGGTCCTTTGTTGTTTCCAGGGCAGCCCCATTGGCCAGCTCAAAGCTCCATGCAGGCCAGATCCAGCCCACGGCCTTGAATTTGACACCCCTGCTCTAAGGGATCACAAGGGCCAGAGATCAAATGTAAAAATGTCCACAAACCATGGAGGAATAATCCTACTTTACAGTTAGCCCGTATCCAAAATATCACATGACCCCAATCTGCATTTTTAAAAGAAATACTGTATAATATTATTATTATTATTATTATTTATTTAGATTTGTATGTCGCCCTACTCCCAAGGACTCAGGGCGCTTAACATACAAAAGATATACAACAATACAAATAAAAACAAGTCCAAATTACCAAAAGTTAAAAGAATAAAATCACTAAAACAACAAAATTAAAACTACCCACCCCAGGTCAATCCAGGCCGCCTGCTGAAACAGCCAGGTCTTCAAGTCTCGACGAAAGGAGCGGAGATCAGGGGCCAAACGCAGATCCGCAGGAAGCTGATTCCACAGGGCGCCCCACAGAAAGGCCCTAGCTCTGGGAGCCGCCAGCCGACAATGCCTGACCGACGGTATTCCCAGAAGGCCCCTCCTATGGGAGCGACGGGCGATTGACTGTGATGCAGGCAGGAGGCGATCCCGCAAGTACCCTGCACCCATGCCATTAAGGGCTTTGTAGGTTGTTACTAACACCTTGAAGGAAACCCGAAGGCAACCGTAGCCAATGCAGGTCGCAGGAGGGGTGTAACATGGGAGTATCGGGATACCCCCATCACAGCCCGCGCAGCCGCATTCTGCACCAGCTGCAACCTCCGGTAATCCGCAAGGGAAGCCCCATGTAGAGAGCATTGCAGTAGTCGATCCTGGACGTGACGAGCATGAGTGACCGCTCAAGAGCATCTCGTCCAGGTAGGCGGCTGGCTAACCAGCCGAACCTGGGCAAAGCCCCTGGCCACAGCTCCCACCTGCTCCTCCAAACTGAGCTGTGCATCCAGGAGGACGCCCAGATTCCTCGCCCTATCCACGGGGTAACACCTCCCCCATGACCAAAGATGGCACATCAACTGAAACCCGAGATGCTGGTAAGAACAGCCACTCAGTCTTGGCCGGGTTGAGTCTGAGCCTGTTACACCCCATCCAAGCCTGCACCGCCTCCAGGCACCGGACATCACCGAGAGCATCATTGATCTGGTCTGGGGTGGAGATATACAACTGGGTATCATCTGCATATTGATGATACCTCACCCCAAAACCACGGATGATCTCAGCCCAGCTGTTTCATGTAGATATTAAACAGGAGAGGTGAGAGAACCGACCCCTGAGGCACTCCACAACTAAGAGGCCTCGGGAGGACCTCTGCTCTCCCGCCAACACCGACTGCTAACGGTCCGAAGGTAAGAGGAGAACCACCGCAACACGGTGCCCCCACACCCAACCCCCGAGCCGCGAGAAGGATACCATGGTCGATGGTATCGAAAGCCGCTGAGAGATCTAAAAGGACCAGAACAGAGGAAAACCCCTGTCCCAGCCCTCCAGAGATCATCCACCAATGCACCAATGCTGTCTCGGTGCTGTGCCCAGGCCTGAAACCCGATTGGTACAGGTCAAGGTAATCAGTTTCTCCAGGAACAGCGGAAGCTGCTGAGCCACCACGCTCAACAACCTTCGCTAAAAAGCGAAGGTTGGAGACTGGACGATAGTTATTCAAAACGGTTGGGTCCAGAGCAGGCTTTTAAGGAGGGTCTCACCACCGCCTCTTTAAGGGCGGCAGGAAAACCCTTCACTCAAAGAAGCGCTGATAACTGCCTGGAGCCAATCAAGGTAACCTCCTGGAGGCATAAACCAACCAGGAAGGACACGGATCCAATAAACACGGTGGAAGACAGCCTCCGCATGATCCTGTCCACTTCATCCAGGGAGACAGAGTCAAACTCAACCCAAACCGGATCCACAAGACTCGCCGCCACGCCATCGCCAACATCCTGCCAGTCAGAGTCCAAGCCAGCCCGAATCTGAGCGACCTTATCCGCCAGATGTAGACTAAAATCCTCTGCTCTCCTCAGAGAGGGTCCCTCCCCTCAATTGCAAGAGGGAGCAGTGACCCTAAACAGGGCCGCAGGGCTTATCATCTGCAGACGCGATCAGAGCGAGAAGTAAGTACATCTCGCAGCTCTGATCGCCCAGGTAAGTCCTGATATAGGCTCTTAACTGGAGACGGTCAGACTCAGAGCACTAGTCCTCCACCTACTCTAGGCGCCTCCTCTGCCGCCATTCCCCAAGCTCCCCAGAACCAAGGAGCTAAACGAGGTCTCCGCAAGGGAGAGGCCGCAAGGGGACAACCCGTCGAAGCGCTGCCGAGGCCGCTTGCCAGGCGGCCACCAAAGTCTCGGCCGGGCTGTGGACAAGGGAGGTGGGCAAAACCCCAGGGCCGCCTGGAACCTCTCTGGGTCCATTAGGGCTGGGGGAACCAACGACGCTCCTCATCCCAGCAGCGAGGAGCAGCATATTGGAAGACCAGCCTCAGGAGATAATGATCTGTCCATGATAGGGTAGAATAACTGGAGATCCAACCCCAGATCACTACACCACTGCCCCGAGATAAAACCAGGTCGAGCGCGTTTCCCCTCATGGGTGGGCCCCTGAATCACCTGGGTCAGGTCCATGGCTGTCATGGATGCCAAGAACTCCCGAGCCAATCCAGACGCCACCCCCAAGGAGGGCAAGTTGAAGTCCCCAGAACAATAAGTCTGGGAAACTCCACCACCACCCCGAGAGGGCATCCAGCAGCTCGGAAGGGCCGCTGCAACGCAGCTGGGGACAGGTACGCCAGCAACAGGCCCAACTGACCACCCGGCCCAACCTCAGAAGGAGGGATTCGAACCGCCAATCTATGGACAGTGGCCTCCTTGGAAACAGAGTCTCCCTGATAACAATCGCTACTCCTCCACCCCTACCCTGGGCACGCGGGCCGTGCAACACCCGGAAACCTGGGGACAAAGATCACATAGAGGGACACCACCCTCAGGCCCCAACCAGGTCTCCGTGATGCACGCCAGATCCACCACCTCCTCCTCAATGAGTTCACGGAGGAGGGGAGCCTTATTGGCTACGGATCTGGCATTTACATACACCAGCCTAAGCCCAGGGACCACACCGCCCAAAGACCCAGGGGAGCGGGTAGAGACCTGAGGGTCGGAGCGCACCACCGCTCGCAAACAGCATAATATAAAATATAATATATTTATTTTTCCACACAATGCACATTGCTATATCATGCAATTTTCTCTGCTTTGTGCAAATTTTGAGTAAAAAGAGAGAACTCTAATAACTATAATACCTGTTCTCCTATTTGCATAATGATCCACAGCAAACAGGATAGAAAAGAAAACACTTTAACATGTGGATCAAAGTAAAATTTACAGAATCTCTAATACAAATCATACCATATTTAATGGAAATTTCTCATCCAAAATTATTATTCATAGAGCTGCAATCTAATGTGTTTGAATATCATCCTGTGCTTTATATTACTGTGAGAAATGTTCATTCTTTCTCTTGTATTTTCATTAATTTCATGATTTCTAAGTACAACCCTCAGGATTATATATTACTTTTTAGTGCATTGTGAAGCACACTGGGGCCATTGTACCAGCATGGAGAGACATCACCAATAATATTAGATCATTATGTCCTTCTCCCATCCATTACTTTCTGCCAATTACTGCTTGTTTCCATCTGCTCTGTGGTGTCAAGATTGATCATCTCATCTTTCTCTGCAAAAGGTTCTTCTCCAACTTTCTCTTGGCTTACACCACTGGATTTCTAAACTAATACAAATAATCAGGAATAATCACTAGAAATTAAGCAGCAGGAAGCAAAACATTTCATGGATGAGTCTGTGCAGTGACCAATACTCTGCAGTTGAGTTTTGACAAAATGGAGGGGTGTAGAGTGATGGTTTGGAGCCTGGAAATGAGGCAGATTTAGGAATTAATTGTTATTTATTTATTTATTTATTTGTTTGTTTGTTTTTATTTTATTTTGTCAAGTGATTATAAGGTAACAGGTATAAGTATAAACATAGTTATGAATACATGAAATGGATACATACCAGAAAAATAAAAAGAAACAATAGGACAGGGACGGTAGGCACATTGGTGCGCTTATGCACACCCCCTACAGACCTCTTAGGAAAGGGGTGAGGTCAATAGTAGAGAGTCTAAGGTTAAAGTTTTTGGGGTTTGGGGAAGAAACCACAGAGTCAGGTAGAGTATTCCAGACATTGACCACTCTGCTGCTGAAGTCGTATTTCCTGCAATCGAGTTTGGTGCGGTTTATCTTGAGTTTGTATCTATTGTGTGCTCTTATATTGTTATGGTTGAAGTTGAAGTATTCATTGACAGGTAGGACATTGCAATATAATTCTATGTACTATACTTAGATCGGACCAAAGGCAGCGTAGTTCTAGGTTTTCTAGGTCTAGAATTTCAAGTCTGATGGCATAAGGTATTCTGCAATGAGTAGAGGAGTGGAGAACTCTTCTTGTGAAATATTTCTGGACTTTCTCAACTGTATTAATATCCAATACGTAATACAGGTTCCAGACTGATGAGCTGTATTCAAGTATTGGTCTAGCAAATGTTTTGTATACTCTAGTTTGTAGTGAGATATTACCAAAGAAAAAGCTACATAGGATTAGGTTAACAACTCTGAATGCCTGTTTGGCAATGTACAGTGGGCTCTAGCACTTAGATCATTAGAGATGAGTACTCCAAGGTCATTGACAGAGTTTGGATCATCAACAAGGTCTTGACTATTGAGCTTGTATTTTATTTCTTGTTGTTTTTTTTTTTTGCCAATATGTAAGACAGAGCATTTATTTGTTGAGATTTGAAGTTGCCATTTGTTTGACCATTCTGATACATAGTCAAGGTCTTTTTGAAGGGTAGCAGTATTGTTGGTGGTGTTGAATAGCTTTACATCATCAGCGAAGAGAACACAGTTGCTCTTTTTAATTTTTTTTATTTTTTAAGACAAACATATACAAACAAAACATAAAAAAACATAAAAACCATCTTCCATTTTATGTACATACAGTGTGTCAGTTGGTTACAAATCTTTTGTGCTATCCTTTCATAGTCATCACTCACAGTTTATATAAGTTCTCACATTATCAATCCAGCATATGCTTATATATTTATCAGTTATTAATCATTCATGACTAAACTATTTACTCCATCAATTATACAAGATATTCTAAATTTTACTAAAAGAAATTTGTATTATGCTTTCATCCAATGGTTGTATATATTTAAATTATATTTTATATCAGTCTATCAAGCTTCCATTACAAGATTTCCTAATCTATTACATTACCATGTCTTTTTATCCAATCATTGATAAAACAAATCCCATATGGTTCTCCAGTTCACCCGTATCTGGACTGAGATGCCCTTCGCACAATCACTCATGCACTTGTGACTTCCCGACTAGATTACTGCAATGCTCTCTATCTAGGACTGCCCTTGCATACCATCCGGAGGCTTCAGCTGGTGCAGAATGCGGCTGTGCCGGCTGTGATGGGAGTTTCCCAATACTCCCATGTTACACCTCTCCTGCGCGAGCTGCATTGGTTGCCGGTTGCCCTCCTCCGGGTGAGATTCAAGGTGTTGGTGTTAACATTCAAAGTCCTTTACGATATGGGTCCAGGGTACTTGTGGGAGCGTCTCCTGCCAATATCAAACACCGATCGCCCTGTGCGTGCGCACAGACAGGGACTCCTCGGGGTGCCGTCAGGAAGACAATGTCGGCTGGCGGCGCCCTGGGGAAGGGCCTATTCCGTTGCGGCCCCCGCCTTGTGAAACCAGCTCCCTCTGGAGCTCTGTTTGGCTCCTGATCTTCGCTCCTTCCGCTGTGATCTGAAAACCTGGCTATTTGAACAGGCCGGGCTGGACTGACCTCCAGGGGTTTTTTAAATTATTTTAATTGGGTTTTAAAGATTGGGCTTGTTTGTTTAATTTTCTTTTAAATATTTATTGTTTGCACTACTGTGTTTTAGTTGTGAGCCGCCCCGAGTCCTTGCAGAGAGGGGGTGGCATACAAGTCAAATAAATAAATAAATAAATAAATAAATAAATAAATAAATAAATATCATATAAAATTTGTTTATCTTCTTGTTCTCTGATTTCAAATGTCAATTTACTCATTTCAGCACAGTCCATAATTTTCTTAATGACTTCCTCCTGCATGGGTATTTTTTCATTTTTCCAATTCTTAGCAAATACAATCCTAGCTACTGTGAAGACATTTACAATCAAATATTTCAATTCTTTATTGTACATTTCCGGTATAATTCCCAATAAAAACATCTCTGGTTTAAAGTCTATATGTTGTTTTATCATTTTTTCCAACCACATGTGTATTTTAGTCCAATATCTTTTTGCATCCGAACACGTCCACCACATATGGTAATATGAGCCAGGTATCTGATGACATTTCCAACATTTATCCAATTTGTTCTTAAACATTCTTGCAATTCTTGTTGGGGGTAGATGCCACCTGTAAAACATCTAATACAAATTTTCTTTATAAGTAGTTGACATTGTCATTTTATAATTTTGAGACCATAATTTTTGCCATTTCTCTAAATCAATCCCATATCCAAAATTTTCCCCAAGTAATCATCGTTTCCTTAATTTGTTCCTCCTCCAATTTACATTCTAATAAATGTCCATAAAGTTTTTAATCACATTTTCATCAGTACCTAACAAAATTTTATCTAAATCAGTCAACTTATCATAAATACCTTCTAATTTAATATCTTTATCAAATCTAATTGTATTTGCAAATATGAAAACCAATTCATTTTTATACCTTGTTCTTCTAACACTCGCATAGACTTAAGTTCACCCTTTTCATTCAATATCTCACCATATCTAACTGTTTGTTCCTTTTTATATATTATTGGATTAAAAAAAAAGCTTCAATAGTAGATATCCATAATGGAATTTTAAGTAATATTGCTTTTTATCTTCTCCCAATTTAAAAACAAAGCCTCTCGAATATAGTGTCTTCTGAAGTACCCTTGTGTTTTAGTTCCCTTATACCAAAGAAAAGCATGCCATCCCAACAGCAGGTCACATCCTTCTAAAGTCATAGTCTACTGTTCCTTAATGTTATCCATTCCTTTACCCACATCAAATTTGCTGCCTGATAATATATTTCCCAGTTGGGCAAAGCGAACCCTCCTCTTATTCTTGCATCTTGTAACAGTTTAAGTTTTATTCTCGCTTTCTTGCCCTGCCAAATATATTTCAACACAATTTTATTTAAATCTTCAAAAAACTCTTTCCCTAATCTAATTGGAATTGTCTGGAATAAATATAAAATTCTAGGCAATGCATTCATCTTAATTGTTGATATTCTCCCAATCAATGATAATTGCAAGTTTTTCCATTTTGCCAAGTCTGTCGCAATCTGCTGTTTGAGTTTAAGATAATTATCCTCTTTTAGTGTACTACATCTTGATGTAACATATATCCCTAAGTACTTAACGTTATTCATGACCTGAATTTCTAAAACTTCTTCCAACTCTTTCTTTCGTCTTGCTAATGTATTCTTTGTTAATATCTTTGTTTTATCCTTATTTATTTTCAAACCTGCTACCTTTCCATACTCTTCTATCCTTTCTATTAATTTGGGTGCTGTTTCCAATGGATCCTCTAATATAAATACCAGGTCATCTGCAAAGGCTTGCAATTTATACTCTTCCTTTTTAATTTTCATTCCTTTTATTTCTTTGTCTTCTCTAATATTCCTATTCAACACTTCCAGTGTTAACACAAACAGCAGAGGTGACAGTGGACAACCTTGTCTAGTCCCTTTTCTTATGTCTATAGACTCTGTCAATTCTCCATTTATCATAACCTTTGTGGTTTGTTTATGATATATCGTTTCAATGGCTTGAATAAAATTTTTACCAAAGCCCATTTGTACCAGTTGCAATAACATAAAATGCCAACTCACATTATCAAAGGCTTTTGAGCATCTAAAACATCAAAGCCATTTGCTTTTCAGGATGTGCCTCATAATATTCAAAGTATCCAGGATTATTCTCATATTATTTTAATTTGTCTCTTCGGCAGAAATCCATTTTGATCAGCATGTATAAAATTGTTTAAATATCTTTTCAATCTTTCTGCCAAAATTGAAGCAAAAATTTTATAATCTGAATTTAGTAGGGAAATAGGTCTATAATTTTTAACTTGCTGTGGGTCTGTATCTTCCTTTGGTATAAGTGTAATATATGCTTCTGACCATGTTTGGGATATTCTCTTTTTTAAAATAACTTCATTCATGACTTCTAATAATTGAAGATTCAACACTTCCTGGAAAGTCTTATAAAATTCCACTGGCAATCCATCTGGACCTGGTGCTTTCCCTGTATTTTGTTTCTTTAAGGCTTCTGTTAATACCATCATTGTTATGTTCCCTTCTAACATTATTTCAATGTCTTTGGGTATCTGTGGTAATTTTGCTTTCTGTAAATATTGCTTAATTTTTTCTTCTTGAATGTTCTCTTGATAATACAGTTTTCCATAATAGTCTTGTATAATCCTTTTCTTCTCTTCACTTCCATAGCAAACATGTCCTTCTTCATCTATTAAGTGGCTAATCCTTCTTGATTCTCTTTCCTTTCTCAGATCATAAGCTAACTATCTTCCTGGTTTATTTGCATCTTCAAAATAATTCTGTTTAGCATTTTTAATCTTTTGTGTTAGTTCCTCTTTTTCCATTAGTTCCATTTTATGTTTAGTTATGTCCATTTTAATTTTAATGTCTTTTTTTTTGTGGAGATTTTTGTAATTCTTTTTCCAGTTTCTTGTAGTCATCTTCCAGTGTTTTAAAAGTCTTTTTCTGTTTTATATTTCTTTTCTTTGTATATTCTATTATCAAACCTCTTGTGTAGGCCTTCATCGTGTCCCAGAGATTCTGTAAAGAAGTATCCTCTTTTCTATTTTCTTTAAAAAGAAAACCAATTCTTCTCAATTTTCTGTTTGAAGTCTTTTTCCTTTAATATCATATTGTTTAAAGTCCATCTAGATCTCCTTTTTTGTCCTTTCCAAGTAACTGTCATTGGATTATGGTCTGCCCAAGTACTTGCTTCTATTTCAATTTCTTGTATTTTAGAAGGTAAGTCTGCTGATATCCATATCATATCTATTCTGGACCATGATGCATGCCTATTTGAATAGAAAGTATATTGCACACATTTCTCTCTTTCCATGCATCTTTTACATTTATTTCCTCTATCATTCAAAAAAGGATTTGGTAGTGTCTTTCTAGTTTTCTTTGTTGATTTCTGTGTTTTATAGTCCAATTGCTCATTAATTATTCCATTGAAATCTCCCATCATACAGACCAGTTCAATTATTTTCATATACAATTTCCTATAAAATTCTTCTTGATTATCATTTGGAGCATAAATTGCTATTAAAAGTGTTTTTACATTATTGTCCATTATTTCCACCATCAAAATCCTTCCATCATCATCTGTATAGATTGGTTCTGCCAGGATTGTATCTCTAATATATAAGACCACACCTCTTTTTTTACATTGTGTCAATGACGTGAATAATTTCCCTAACTTTTTTTGTTTCAATATGTATTCATGTTGTTGTTTTTTAATATGTACTTCTTGTAGGCAGATTATATCAAACTTTAATTTCTCTAATTTATGAAATACTTTCCTTCTTTTAGTAACTAAATTAAGTCCATTTATGTTCATTGTAATCAATTTTCTCTCATCCATTTTTAGACTTTATAAGAAGGTTTTGTTGCTCTAGTGGATCCTACTTCTCATTGCTCTCTGGGTGCACCACCTACTGCACCCTTCTTTTTCTTTTTCAATTGCTGCTATACACTCCTCTTGGAATTCAATTAGAGACTCTTCTTTTCTTGTATCTTCCTCCTTTCCTCTGAGATATTCTAAATAGAATAGCTCCGCTTTTTCAACCATGTCAATTCTGTGTCTTTGTTTCTGCCAAGTGAACAAGAGACTTTCTGATATCAACCATCTGTAATTTACTCTTCTTTTAAGTAACTCTTTGGTCAAAAAATGGTATTCTCTTCTCATCTCTCTTACTCTTCTTGGTACTTGTTTCAGCACCACAATTTCTTTATCTTTATACTTTAATGTCTTTTCTCTTGCCACCTGCATTATCTGTGTTTTAATAATTTTCTTAGTAAATCTAATATGAACTTCTCTTGGTAATTTGTTTCTCATTGCATATCTTGTATAGACACAGAACACTTCATCCATTCCATCCATCATTTTCTCTTTGGTTATCTCCAGTGCCTCTGCCAGTATTTCTGTCATTTTTTCAGCAAGATTTTCACCCTTTTCTTCCTCTACATTTTGGAATCTCAGGTAGAATTCTGACCTGTTGATCTCCCATCCCAATGGTCCACTCCTGCCTTTTTCGACTTCACTCAATCTGGTGTTAATATCTCCAATTTTCTTATCTCTTGTTCATCTTGCTCTTCAATTTTCTTAAGTCTATCCTCATATTTCATCATCATCTGTTGAATATTCTCAACTTTCTCATCTGTCTTTTCAGTTCTTTTCTCAATATTCTCCATTCTCTTTTCAATATTATCTGTTTTTGCTTGTATTTTTTGGATTCCTTGCATAATCATCTGTAGTATCATTTCCTTCTCCTTCTCCTGTTGCAATATCATCTGTATTGATCGTTGTCCTCCAGATGATGAGGAAGAAGCTGTTGGTATTTGAGAAGCTGGAGCTGTTATCTTTCTGCTCATTTTGTAGTTGTTAACAATTAAAGAAGAAAAGAAGAAAAAAAGGAGAAAGAAATAAAAGGAAAAAGACAGGAGTAGGCAACTACTACCCAAATCAAAAATATGGAAGAGAGGGGGAAAATAGAAAAAAGGGGATCTTCAGGTTCTTGTACACCTTAATCCAATTGGTTCCAATTATGTGCAAAACAAAAAGAGAAAAAAAAAATAAAAAGAGAAAAGGATGGAAAAATATGAAAAGATTTTAAAAGGAAGTAAAGGGAGAAAAAAGAAAAATAAAAAAACAAATAATAGTCTATGTTGTTCCTTTAATGTAAAAAGAAAAACCAAAAAGAAAATAAAAAGGAATGGGTAAAAAAAATATAATCTAGTTCCTGGGTTAAAGGGCTAAAATCCCAACATAAAAATCCAGCTATCAGGGAAGTGGGGGAAAAAAAGCAAATAATTACAAAAAGCGAGTCAGTGCCACTAAATGTCCAAGGCTCTAAAGTAAATCACATCAAACTTTCCAGTTCCAGTCTTTTCAAGGTCGCTTCAATCTTCTTTCTTTTTTCAACTTCAATTCCAGACTCTGACTATCAATAGTTACACAGAACACCTGTATAAACAATCTGCCATGCTCATCCCACTATCTTTTCAGTGAAAGGCTCAGAGTCCTTGAATGTAGCTCCCATACACAAACAAGAAAGAAAAGAAAACAAAATATCTAAGATGGCAGTGCTACTTATTTTCCATCACTTTCACTTCTTATAAACCCAAAGCCAGGAATAGATAAAAAAAAGACAAAGACAAAAAGTAAATCTCAAATAAAGTAGAAGAGTCTTAATCAAAACCAATTTTCTGAAAAATTATTAAGGAAGATAAAAAGTTTTAAAAAAGCCCAGTCCAGTTAAAAATTAAAAAGCTTTGCCAAATTCCAAATTCCAACAAAAAGGAAAAAGAAAAAACCCTTCAGTTTAATACTAACTCAATCTCACTGCTTAACCACTTTTTCTTCACTTTTAAAATCACTTTCAGTCCTTTAGGGTGTTCTCTCCAAAAAATAATGTATAAAAATAAATCTCACCAAACTGACACACTTTCTTCCGATCTCTTCTGTTCTGGAGCTGTCCCAGCTTCAGCAGCTTTAATGGCTACCTCTCCACCAGCAGCAAAAGGGCTTCTCCTGGATCTACCAGGGACTTTGTGGTGTCCCTGGGATCAACAGGACATGCCCTTATCGATCACTGTCTCTACGGGACTATTTAGGTCCAGTGGGACCGTCCAACAGAGGAGATATCGATGGCAATCTTGGAGGATCAAGATTGTGCGTCGTACCGCCGCGATGCCAGCTCTGCCCTAGAGAATTCAGTTGCTCTTAATATGATCACAGAGGTCATTTATGTAGAGTATGAAGAGAGTTGGTCCTAGAACACTGCCTCAGGGCAGTGTTGACAGGTACAGAATTTGATAGGACGCTCCCAATTTTGACCATTTGTTGTCTGTTTGACAGGAATGCTTCTATCCAGTTATGCAGGTGTCCAGAGATACCATAAGATTTTAGTTTTAGGAGTAGTTTGTTGTGTACCACTGAATCAAAGGCTTTACAGAAGTCTATGTAAATTGCATCTATTGCTTTGCCCTGATCGAGTTGTGTAATCCAAATACTGAGCCAAAGCATGTGTTAAAGAGGTTTGCTTTAATGGTGTCATTGTTGCAGTCTTTACCACTAGGTCCTTTCAGGGGTGGGATAGACCTTGAGTCTTTTAGTTTGTTGTTTACAAAATTGTAGAAAGTGCGAGTGGAATTGATGCATAAAAGTTTTTCCTCTTGTTTAATGTGATAATTGGTGTATTCAGTCTATATCTGGTGGCATAAATTTTTGTATTTGCTTTTGAAGTTGGCAATGTGACCAGATTTGTTTTTCTGCCATTTGTTTTTGGATTGAAGCTTCCTTATTGTTATGGGTAATTTGTTTTTTCTGGTTTTGGGAGTTGTTATTGGTACATATAGTTTGATGACTCTTTTGACTTCTAGTAAGAATATGTTGTAATGGTCTTCAACAGTATTGCATCCAGTGAATAGAAGTTGCCAATCAAGAGATGTGAGATCATTGTCTATAAGATCATAGTTGCCTTTTTTGAATTTATAATTGGGGATCTCGTTGTTATGATTATTTTTGTGTGGACATAAGTTGAGACAAAAGTCAACCATGTTGTGGTCACTGTTGGAAAAGGGTTCTTTAATTTGTAATCTGTAAATTAAATTCAAACCATTGCAGAAGATGAGATCGTGGCAGTTGTTAAGTCGAGTATTGTTGGTTACTAGTTGTTCCAGTCCCAGATTTGTTACAGCATTGTAGAAGGTTGCATGTATGGGTTCATTTTTACACTCGTCTAGGGTCCAGTTAATATGAGGTAGATTGAGGTAACCAAGAAAGATAAAAGCATGTGGGCATGATGTTGCCCATGTTAGTAGTGAATTTAACTTGTTTACATGTTTGATGTCATAATCAGGGGCCCTGTAACATAGTAAGAATTGAAATGTGATATTTAAGGACAGTTCACAGATGATAGTCTCAGGAAGAGCAAGCTCCTGGGTAACTTGGATGTTTTTTAGATGTAGGGACTTTTTATAGAAGATAGCAATACCACCTCCTCTATGGATTTCACAATCTGATCGGTAAACATGATAGTCTCTTACTGTGGTAATGGAGTCAGGGAGAGATGTGTTGAGCCATGTTTCACAGACAAATATGATGTTGAATTTAGCCATATTTAGTAAGAGAAGAAATGCAGGTATTTTATTTAGAAGGCTTCTTGCACTGAGTAGCTTGCATTTAAGGCCAGTTGCAGTTGGAATAGAGGTAGTTAGGGTTGTGCATGCCTAGTTTTGAGTGATGGTGGGTTGGATGAGGTAGGGTTTAAATTGTGCATTTACTCTAAAGAAATAGTTAAGTAAGTTGTTCTTGATATGAAGCAATCACTATAAACACAATAGATTCAGTGCCAAGTGTATGTACCCTAGGATTACCAAATCTGGGCTGCAACAATTGATGTAACCACTGGATTGCAGTAAAGGGTTTTCTGTATGTCTTTGCTGCTATCTCATGACTCTTCTGGATTTAGGCAGCCTAGATGATAGCCATTCTCAATGTTCAGCTTTCATTAGTGCTCTAGCAATGGTTTCTTCTGGTCTAGGAGACCTATGCAAACAAATTATTGCAATTCCATAAAATTCTTTGTGAAAACTGTAAGAACTTCAGGCACAGAATTTTAGTTACCAGGGGGTTAAATGGTGATAGTATAGCAGCAATAAAGGTAGTTTTTGATTTGCAACCACAATTGAGCCAAAAATTTCTACTCTTAAGTGAGGCAGTTGTTAAGCGAGTTTTACTCCCATTTTATTACCTTTCTTGCCATCATTGTTAAGTGAATCACTGCAGTTGTTAAGTTAGAAAAAATGGTTGTTAAGTGAATCTGGCTTTTCCTTTGACTTTGCTTGTCAGGGTCTAAATGTGATCCCATGACCCCAGGACATTGCAGCCATCATAAATATCAGCCAGTTGCCAAGCATCTGAATTTTGATCATGTGACCATACAGATATTGCAACAATTGAAAGTGTAAAAAATGGACATGTCACTTTTTGGTGCCATTGTAACTTTGAATGGTCATTAAACAAATAGTAGTTGTAAGTTGAATTGAAAATGATCATCATCTAACTATGAGCAATTGGGTCCAGTACAATGTATTGTTGCTAATCTATACATTGTACAAGAAGAGATGTTAGTCTATTACAGCCAAAAATCAAAGAGTATCAGGTAGCATCTTTTCAGACCAACAAATGTTATTAAAAAGCCCAAGTTTTTATGAGCTGCAGTTCACAAAATACAAGATGTTTTCTCATTATTGGTTACTAAAAAATAAAATCACAAACAATAAGAGTGAGAATTTAAGAATGCCTGTAGATAACATATGTCAACATCAGCCAGAAAGCCTGTGTTTGTGATTTCATTCATGGATAAGGCTTTTGGTGTTGTTCTGAGATATTTGACACATTTGATGTAATATATTTCAAATTTTTCAAAAAGCTTCTCTTAACTGCTGTTAACAGTCTTTCTATTTAAGAAAACAGTTCCTGTGACAAGAATATTGATTACATTGGATGATTCAATGAATGTTGTGTGCACTAGGATTCTTACCTTACTGCTTAATTTTGATATTAAAAACTTGGGGGAAAACCTTGTTACTTGAATGTCTATATCTATGATCATTTTAATTACTTTTTCTAATACATGTATTTTTAGCAATAGAAAAATATATTTTTGTGATTCATGAATACCAAGGTGGAAAATATTCCAGAGTCCGGAAGCCATCATGGAGAAGGTGTCCATGTAAATAATCACAAAATGATACCCTGCCATTCCCATCATACACAGCACAACTTCTACCTTTCATCTCAAGAGCAATTAAATTTTCATCTGAGAGGAATATGACCTGTCAGATATTGTGGTCTCAAGTTGTTTAGATACCCATGTGGCATAGGCACAACCTTGAATCTAGCCTCAGTTGGAAACAATTATAGAGATCATAATGAAATGACTGGGCAGATTTAAAAATTAATAATAAATAATTTTATAAACAAAGCTTTGTAACTCGGTTCTCCACCAGTTGCTGAATTCTAATAGCCAGCATTTTCAAACACAAAGATTAATGGTCAGGGAATCTGGGACCTGTAATTTAGCAATATTAGCCATGGATTCTCATCATTGTCATGAGTACAATAGCAAAAAAAAAAAGAATCCCTCAAAAACTAAGTGGTAGGCCAATATCTTATGAAATAGTCTTTCATTAAGCTATTAGCAAATATATACATAATTATTTTTAGCCAAGTATATAAATCTATAGCAAGAATCTCCCTTACACTAACACTGACATAAGAACTGCAAGACAGACACGTATTACACCTTAGCACTGTTTGTTTCTCTCTTTCAGATCTCTGTGAATTACAATTTACTTGTTACTGCTCAAGGATAGTGAAGGTTTCATTTTATAAGACATGCCTGCCACTGTTGACATGACAATAATGACATGAAGAATTCATGCACAGCCAGACTGCCAAGGGCATCTCCAACGCTATGCTGTTCTTGCTCTAAGCTAAAACTGATAAAAGTTTTTAGTTTGGCAGTGTCTTTTTCCCTTTTGTCTCTTTTTCCACTACTTCTTTCCAGATATGACATATTTCATCCTTTGCAGACTACCTCTTGGTCACAGATCTGCTCTTCAGTTTGCTGCTTCCCAATTAATGTATTTGTCAGAAGCAAAGGGAAACTAGGAAGAGCTGCAGTCACTTCTGCAGAGAAATAGCAAGGGCATTTATTTGATTCTTTCTCTTTTCATACCACAAAGAGGAGAGAATAATGCCATATCATTAACAAGATCTTCAGTATGAATCAACTGTCCACTTTAGTCACATAAAATCACTGCTAAAATATAACACAGATAAAGGGTACTTCGCCACTATTGCTTTTCAGTTAGAAAGAGAGAAAAGTAAATTGTGAACAAATCTATTGTGTCCAGACAATGAAATGGAAATGTGGGGAATGAAGCACATTTTCTTTTCCAATAGACATCTAACATCATAGGTTCTAATAAATTTTATAAATGGTTATTAGAAAATTGGGCTAGGAAAACAGTTTATTATGGAAGATCATGACCATAAAATGAAAAGCAAGTTTCTACACTACTACATTAGGATCACTCTCCTGAATTGGAGGAGAAGGTAAGTCTTGCTAATGTTGGAACTTTAGCAAATGGCTCTGGATAGTATGCAAACAGTGAGCAAAAAGTTTCAGAGCATGAAACTGGATATATATATATATATATATATATGTAGTCTTGTGTATTCTGGTCTTGTCCCGTAAGGTTGAGAATACCAACGCTTTCTCGACTAAATCCCAACCGTCATCTTCAGGCTGGGTGTCTTCAGCTTCGCCTCTCCTGGGATAGTGTGTGATCGTGGGCTGTTTTTCCCAGGACACACCATCTACCAGAAAGACACACACTAACTCCGCTACATTTAAAATGCACAATCCCATCACCAACCCTGCACAGATCAACTCAGCTAAGCACCCTCATCTCCAGAACCAAACGCTTAGCTGACAAAGACCACTTGAGAACAGAATTACACACCCTCACTAACGTGATAATGTCCAATGGATTCCAAAGAAGCACAATCACCAACCTAATCTGAAGGGAGACTCTCAAAACCAAGACACAGAACAGGACAATGGCATCGCCTCCTCCCTTACATCAAAGGCACCACAGATAAAATCAGCAAAATTCTCCACAAACACAATATCAGGACAGCCTTTGGCACTGATCAAAAAATAGCCAACATCTTAAGAAACCCCAAAGACAAGATCCAGCTAGAAAACCAAGGAGTTTATAAAATACCATGCAAAATTTGCCCAGCCACATACATTGGACAAACCAACAGGAGAATAAATGCACGATCGAGAACACAAGAACGCAGTCAGAAAAGAAGAAAAACTTCCTCCCTTTTCCAGCACCTTAAAGCCACAGGACATGAAATTGATTTTGAGGGATCCAAACTTATCTCCAATACTGAACACTTCAACAAGAGAATAATTAGGGAAGCCATCGAAATAGAGAAACACCCCCATAACATGAATAAACGGATGATACTTCCCCCTACCAGACATCTGGAAACTAGCCCTAATCAACAAACGAAGTCCCAGCCACAAAAACCAACACCGACCCAAAATAACACATGATGCCACCACCAATCTCCTTCACCAGACTCAAACCCAAGCCCACGCCACAGATGAAAGGCAACCACCATCCAGAAACCAGACCATGGCTGCAACACCAGCTGCTACACCCCTCCAACCCCCAAACTAAGCAAACTGACACGCTATAAACACATAGCCAGACCTCAAACTGAGCCAAACCAAGGCCCAGAATGCCACATCACAGCCTTCCACCCAGGATACTACATCACAGAACTCAGGAGATCACAACACAAAACATCAGGAGGTTGCAGCACAGAACACCAGGAGATTACAGCACCACACCCAGGACATCACAACAATAGAACTCAGAAGGTCATCACACAGCCCATTACCCAGGTCGTTACAACACAAAAGGCTGAGAGACACACCTCCAGCACTCAGCCACACAGGGTCTCAGGAAAAAGCCATCCAATCTGCATACATCAACTCCACAAACCAATCAAAAAGTAACAACACATCCAACTCTAGAGTTTAAAAGGAAAACAAGCCATCATCACACACTTCTCCCAGAGAACGAAGCTGAAAGACACCAGCCTGAAGATGACGGATGGATTTCGTCAAACGCTGCCAAGGTATTCTCACCTTACACGGGACAAGACCCGAATACACCAAGACCTACAAACCTTCCAGCTGACCCGATCTATGAGAACTCGGGGAAGTGCGAAGAGCCACCATCT
This sequence comes from Naja naja, assembly GCA_009733165.1. NCBI lineage: Eukaryota > Metazoa > Chordata > Lepidosauria > Squamata > Elapidae > Naja > Naja naja. The sequence continues at coordinate 64,161,438 of CM019148.1, forward strand.
TATGTGACCTCACATTCCTACGCATTGCAGACAAAACGGATCCCTACATGCTTCCAACTCAAATTCCACACTAAAACCTCAGCCACTGAAAGGATCCTGAAAAGAACTGCATTAGTCTCAATCAGAAACAACTCCACAGGAAAAGATTCACTAGACCAAACCAACAGGGACCTACTCACCTCCACTCAAACTCAGTAACAAAATCCATCCAGCACTCTGGGACAAACAACTAGCCCTCTGGAGACAAACAGAAACCTTTCACAAGACAGACACACACACCAACAAACTCACAGACTAGAGAAAGCCAGAGCCCAAACCCCCCACAACAATGCATGAAACAAACAGTACACAACATATCAGACAGAACCTCACCATGGCAGAAACCAATGTCCTTCCAAAGATTCAACTTTTGTTGTCCCCAAACGCATCCCCACTGAAAACATCATATGTGGAGTTGAAGCTAGCCTAGCCAAATAACCCAGACACAGCCAATAAAATCAGACTTGAAGTCACCAACGTCCCTCTGCTCAGCAGTCCACCCAGAAGCAACTTACAAAGAAGAACAAAAAAGCACCAGCATTGAGGAAAGACAACAACATAA